>DWGR01000778.1:0-19471 GCA_018247715.1 Heliconius burneyi
CATTGTGGTCGCAAGTCGCTCCCACTGACCATATGACTGACCATATCACCCAACACGGTGCTAGTTTCGCTGTTGAAATTTATATGTATGTAAAATATTTTCTTAACTTCACTCTGTATCCCGTTGTTGCTCACGTACCGCCTAGTTTGAGTTTTTAATTTGATATATTCTTTTATATCATTTTTTTTTCATAGCATCACACTGTATCCCACACACAACAGGGTACACAGAGGGAGCCTAGCGCTGAGGCAGATAATAGGAAACGAAGTCTAAGAGACTCTCTGCCAAGTTGTGGAAGCATTATATATAATGAGTGGAAATGGAGACCCACAACCTGTCAGGATTACAGTTACACGTTTACATGCCACTGCGCTGCGATTGGCGCATATACGTAAAGATTATTGAATGAATAAATATATAAAATAAAATTTATATATAAAATTAAATTATATAGGTATTTTAAAATTAATTTTACTGTTTTTTTATATTATAATAGTTAATTAACTATATGTATCGATACTTAACACCAAAAACTACCACAATTGCTTTTACTAGTAATTAGAAAGAAAGACACTAACGCATCATAGCCAGGAAAGCCGCAGCAGGCGGTGGCCTGTCATCTTTACCAGTGAGCGGTCTAAGTCTATAGTCTAAGAGCTCCAAGAATTTCAATACCAAAGCTGAATCTATGGAGGCGACTATTTCGTTTAATTTTGTCCGTAGTAGTGTCAAAGTTGGATACAGATACATATCTATGAGTTTCGGTAGGATTCTTCGAATACTATCGGCTATCTGAAATGATTGTATTATTAAATATTTATAAGTTAACGTTTTTATTCTAAGTAAAATTGCACCGACAGTGGAAGCTGCAGTGGCACGG
This sequence comes from Heliconius burneyi, assembly GCA_018247715.1. Classification (NCBI taxonomy): domain Eukaryota; kingdom Metazoa; phylum Arthropoda; class Insecta; order Lepidoptera; family Nymphalidae; genus Heliconius; species Heliconius burneyi. The sequence goes on from DWGR01000778.1 coordinate 881, forward strand.
CCTCTGGCTGTAAACACGACGGTTGCGGCTTCGACTCCCACACGGTAGAATGAAGCCCTAATTTATTATATTTTCCCGCTGTGGTAATAAGACAACATAGGACGTTAAATTCCGCCACTCAATGACTCAACACGCAATATCTCGTAAAGTAGACAACGAATGCATAGTACAGCGGAAAACTAAAAAAAAATCTATAGTAATAAATTTTACAATTTTCAATACCGATGGTAGATTACTCTTCATCCAAGCGTTAACTAGAGGGTGCAGACCCACAACCTGCGTGTCCAGGTACACCATGCCGCACCTCGATACGGTGGCCGGGGACGCCACTGCGAGGTCCGCCACTTCGAATATCATGCGCTGTCGGTCTGTCAGCTTCATTATTTCACCGCTGGAGAGACATAGCTTTTTGTTGTCATCCAGTACCTAGATAATGTTAGTTAATTGTTGAATTGTATTAAAATAAGTAGTATCATTATTTTCCCGTTTCTGCGAGAAAACGCTTAAAAATATTTTTGCGCAACAAAACATTAAAAAAGTAATTTTAACGAGCACAAAGTGAACAATAAATAAAAAATGTGACTTTGTGTAATCACAGAAACGTTTCAATTTCGCTATACCCATCCCAAAAAAACTATACTCAACGCCGAATTTATATATAAATGATGTTGTTTTTAAAAAAATATTATATCTATTTTGTTTTTACAAACCAATAACATAGCTCCATGTTGGTTGGAACGACACAAAAAAAAGAAAAATAATATTCTACAAAATGTTTAATTAACCGTGTTCATATTCTCAATCCACACGGCATCAACGGGGCCATCAAATATGTACCAGCGCCTGTCGGTATCCTCCACCGCTATGCCCGCCCGGACTAAGCTTGATAGAATACCGTCAGTCCTGAATAACATACCAAGCTTTATACGTATGTTTCTTTTTAATATGCACGTTTTATCCCTTACATAGCAGGACAGAAGGAAGGAATCTACGACTAAGTTCCCAGGTTTAGTCACTTTGTTCCCATTAAAACACTTCCGTTCCCTACTTTCCGCCGTATATGTATTTATATTTTTATTTTCATACTTATATTATAAATTCGAAAGTAACTCTGCCTGTCTGTGGCGCCATCACGGCCAAACCAGTAATAAAATATAAAACTGACCACTCATGAGTTTGTAAATCAAATTCTCCATACAGCTGTCCCATAGTGATAGACTTGGGGTTCACGACGGACGTATGTACTGGTGTGAAAGGGAACCCATCGGGAGCCAACTTCCCTTTGATGGCTGTTAGAGCATCTCGCAAAATTTCGTAGCACTATTAGAAACATATCGATTTATATGTAATATTATGTAGACTTCAATAGTAAAATATTAAATCTGAAGTGTTTGTTTAGTTGAACGCGTTCAACCAAACCTCAGGATCTATGAACCAGAACAGAAAAAAAATTGTCGGGTAGACCCTCCATCGAGGTAGGCCTGTAGGCTTTATTATATTAAGTTAATGTGCGGGATACAGCGTGCAGCTGTTATTCGCATAATTATGACTTAAATATATTTATTATAATTTATTCTAAGTACGAAAATAACACTTAATAATAATGGTATATTACCTTCGTCTTCCCAACACCTGCTGGCCCCACTAACATCAATCCGTGTCGCACTACAGTTGTTTCATAAAGTTGTATAATTTTGAATATAAACGCTGAAATGTTTAATAATATTAATTTTAAACTTATATTATAGTTTCAACAAATTTATTTTACTTTATCTAGCATACAATAATTAAAATATTTTTAAGATCTATCAAAGAGTAATAAAATAAACTGTCAATGTAAATAATAAAGAGTGGCACAGCCTGTAAACCTGATGGTTGTGGATTCAATCTTCACTCGGGAGGGAAACAAGTCGGAGTGTCTTGATAATATATAATAGGTTCCCTCTAGTATACGTAAATCTTAAGAAAATGGAGAACAGAGTGATCTCGACTATTCCCGAGTGTCTTAACACTAGGTAACCTCTGCCTAGCCTCCTGTGTGTGGGATAGAGCGTGAAGCTGATTAAAGAAAATACACATTTAACAGCCGCAATATAAATAATAATACTAACTGTACAAGTCATCGTAACCCCTCTTAACGAGCATGTTCCGAATAGATTGCTCCATGATACCGTAATCGACGATCGGTATCTCCACGCGGGGAAATAGATCTGATATGATACCTATTTATAGAAATGAGATACATATATGCATTATTAATTCTATTTATAATTTGAAGGTAAATGGTATAATATACATACGTAGATGAAAATATAAATGTATAAAGAGCTGTGACCCCCTAAATGTAAGAACGACCTGACCACACTTTCATTCCATTCGAGGGAATGATTTTTTTTTATTTCTTCGTCTTCTTCTGTTTAGCCTGCTATATACGATATACATAAGTGTAACTAAAAAAATATAAATGTATGCCCCAATAGTCTAACGCCTAGTATTAAACATATTTTATCCCTTAAAGGACTTAAATATCTCTGTTATAACATTGTAAATATAATCTACAATTCTCTAATACTACTAAGCTTAAGTAAGTATTTCTGTCTCAGAATCCACTGATTTAAATTTAATTTGACCTTCTTTTTTATGATCAATAATCCATTTATCGAGGACGACTATAGACTATATTGCAAAACGTTGATAATTTAAACATAATTTTTTGTATTTGCGGGTACAGTTAGTTGCCTCAAGCAAGATTTTTGTGTTTAACTCCTAGTTGTATAAATTATACTTTCCGAGTGAAGCCACGAGGAATGGCTAAGCTAATCATATAATTATATAATAACCGTTAAATAAGACAAGATCATCAGCTAAAAACTTGGGCACGTTGACGTCTCGCAGTGCTCTCAACACAATCTGACGCTCATCACCGTCGGGCATCTGCCGTATTAAATTTCCTGCCACTAGAATGACCGTCTTTACTGCTCTCATGCCGAAGTCATAATGTTCCTGTTTAATTATATCAGAAGTATTAAAAATATTAGTAATTAAACTAAAGCATTAGTGCAACGCCACAGTCATTGTCGGAGTTATAATTGAGTTATTTTCATTACCTCGCCCTAAAAGCAAAACAAGGTGCGGCGTTGAGTTCCGCTGAAAATAGGAAACGCATAGTCTTAACACTAGAATCTCTCTGCTCAATAATATTCGGGATATCACGTGATAATTTAATTTAGGTCAATTATTTTCAATTTGAACCAAATTTCCATAATCAAAACTTTAAATTGCTTCCAATATACACTTACTTGCGACGACAGTTGCTCCGAACTCAACCTGAACGTGGTAGTAATTTTGCCAGCCAATACTCTGGCTTCATAGAAACCGTATGAAAATAATGATATTTCAGCGATCAACGCGTAATCGGGCACCATCATCGCGATCGGTCGGAAGAGAGCTTTCAAGTTGTCCGGGAGTTCGGTGCGACCTTTGGTAGAGAAATTATTTGGTGCATCAATGATTTATTTGCAGGAAACGCAATCAACGTTATTAATTTTAATAATTGGGGCTATTCATGGCGCAGGGCCATCGCAAGAACGTGAGACTGTAAACGTGGCGGTTGTGGTTCGATCTCCACTCGAGGGAATAAATTACAATTTATTCATATTTTCATTTCTTCGCTATGGCACTAGGGCAATAACCCGGCATTGAGTTCCGCCACTCAACAAATAATGGCTTGAAAAACTCGGCGCAAAGTGGACAACAGTGTGTTTTAAGGCTACGTTCAGTCTGTTAAACGTACTGTAAGCAACATACAGCGTGAAGCCAATTTGAATACTAAGCTCACACAGCCTAATACATATTAGGCTCATTCATATTAGGGACATCCACCCCAACTAAGTATAGAATTATTAACATAAAGTACTAATAACCATAAAAGCATAATATAAAATAAATAAAAACATAAAAATAAAATCCATAAATCATCCATCAACACTGAAACCACACAAGTCACTGAGCTGTTCGTATTGAAATTCAAAATAAAGATCGATTTATTTATGATGACGTATTCATCCATTATGACAGGAGTTTTTGAAAGAAAAATTTTTTTTTGTACATTTTTATGTTATGCGTATTACTAAATATTATAAATTTTATACTCGAAGGATTGATGAGACGCATAAAGAGTAACCATCTGTATCGAGGCAAAGGGCCGCGTTGAGTTCCGCCACTCAAAACGCATTGCCTCGGGAGTCCGGTAGAACGGATGTGTCTTAAAAAACAGCGCGGCCATGAATCATCATATCATGCAATGCCCTGAAGTCGTAAGGAAAATGGAGAGCGGAGTGTTTTAGCACTACGGTCTGTTATATATGGGATAAAACGTGTAACATAAAGAAGAACTACAACAATCAACTTAAATTTTAATAAATACCCGCGTATCCCGGATTCATAGTGATGAAAACAGAGCACGAGGCCTTCAACGGAAGCTCACACCCCTCGAACATGAATTTTTCTTGATGCGCCAATTGAGCTTTTTGTATCGTTACTACCTGTATATGTTAAATACACTGCCTGTTTATTTAAGAAAACACGAACAACGTATAACGAACATAATATTCTTTGGATTATTATTTGTTAATATTATCAGTCCTTCGTTCTGGCACCTTGGTGCCAAGACAAAAGACCGGCATTGAGTTCCGCCACTCAACACGTAATGCCTCGAAAAATTCGGCTGAAACGAAGGTGGGGAACGTAGTGTCCTAACACTGTGTTCCCTCTGTCTGCCCTGCTGTGTACGGGATACAACGGAAGTTGACTGATTCTATCAGATAGTTGTATGTTTTTAACTTGAAAGAAAACCATAGTTGTAGTTACTTCTTTAATGAAAGATAGAATAATTGAAATTCAAAATAAATACGATATTATCCATTTGCCATGCAAAAGATTTGAAGTTTGAGTCGACATCAGGTAAAAACTTATCGATCTTTCGGCACCTTTATAATGATTATGAGAGATTCGCAATTTTATTACGTTGTTTAATAAATTCTAGGAAATACATTTCAAATAAAATAATTATTAATATAATAAAATGAAAGCCTTCTAAAGCCTTATATGAATAAGAGGTAAATAAATGGAATACCTGTTGAGCGACCACCGAGAGCACTTCTATATCAATTCTATTGAACTCATCGAAACACGCCCACGCACCAGATCTATAAATTAATATTTCTATGTACTCGTAGTAATTTGTCACTCGTTACTACTAACTTTTTTTCTCGTGTTCAGAAGGTCTCAGTTATTCTTCAAGTACGGGGGTTGCCCATGTTAAAATATTTTTTGTCTCTCCTTGCGTAATATCAGTGAAGCAAAAAGAAAGAAAAAAAGAAACGAAAATGTCAATACAAATATCTAATAATAAGTTATGTTTTTTTTTAAATATCACTTACGCAGCGAGTCCTTTAAAGAATTTCCCCATTGCCATGTAGTCGAGTTGATCTGAGCAGTTGAACACAACACACTGCACTGCTAGAGCTTTCGCCAAGTCCTATAATAAACTTAAGTTAATATTTAATCTACAAATTTGAGTATAATACATTTTTATTCAATAAAATAAACAAATGTAAAAAGTGGCCCAGATATAAATATTTCTTTTTTTTAGTTTTACGCTGTATCTCTCGTTTAGTAGGGTAGGCAAAGGAAACATAGCATTCAGACACTCTGTTCTGCGAGTCCACCGAATTTTTGAATCATTTCGTGATCAGTAACTGAACTTAGCGCCGCACTTCGCCTTATTGCCAGAGCGAGAAATGGAAATATAAATTTAAATAAATATTTCTTTTCCTCGAGTGGGGATCGAACCCACAACACACACTAGTTTATAGTCACACTTTGTGCCCCTGCGCCACGACCTGGCCTCAAATTCAAACATAATAAATGCAATCGTTAAAATACCTTGGTAGTTTCAGTTTTGCCAGTCCCGGCAGGCCCCGCGGGCGCTCCACCAAATTTCAAATGCATTGCGCACATTAGCGTTAAATAGCAGCGATCGGTCAGTGGAGTTATTACTAAACGACCACTGTTGATGATAGTTTAGATCATTATTTTGTATTATTGTTTTTTATTTATAACAAAAACATTAAGTGTCAATTTTTTCAATAATTTTACAACTCTTATTACAATAATTTTTAACAGAATATTAATTTTAATATTTTTTCCAGAATCTAAAATTTTTCAAATCCTACAAATTTTAGAGAGGTATAGATAATCTATAATATACATATTATAATATAACGTCATCATTTACCATATAAAAAATAAAATAAATTAGAAAAAAAATATTTGAATTTGAATTCAGAACCCTCTCATAATACTAAATGGTAAAAGTTTACATCATTTACCTATTCCCCAAATATTCATTTTGGTAAGTGAACACCGAATTCAACGCTCTCACATCGCATTTATTCTGACTGAACTGTCGATAATACATTGAGGTGTCCAAACGCTCCTCGTCTTGATATATATCTGGTGATTCATCTTCTTCCAGCGGATTCATAGGTCTTATTATTTGATAATATCTATTGTGGGAAGTTGGAGGGAGTTAATGTGTATAGTTTGGTTCATATAATGAAAATAGATTATCTAGAACTAGATAATTAGTTATTAGTTGTAAACACTGCTTCTTAGTTGATTAAAACTAAATATAATATATATTTCTCATCTCTAGTACGTCTTGATAAATATAGAGAACTTAATGATATCTCTAAAACTAAGACTCGGAAATGCCTATTGAAGAATAATAAGATAAACAAGCATCACGCCAGATTAACATACACACGTATACTGCGGTATATTAACTGCTTTCCAAAAGTTATTGTTAAATTGCTGTAAAACCCACATAGCAGGGTAGTCAGAAGGAACCTGGAAACCAGTGTTTTGGTATGTGTGTAGGAACATTACTTTCCCCATTACAACACTTCCTCACTTTCCGCGGTATTCTTGAAGCATTGCACGTTGAGAGGTGGGAATCTTTGCTCACCAAAACGAGAAAATAAAAATATTTTATATTTTATTCCCCTGAGCGGCACTATAATACAAAGATCTTTATTTAAATAATAAAAAAAAATACCTTAAAAGTCTAAAACTTGTTATTGATTTATTAGGCTTTTGTGATCAATCAACCCGTACGCCTATGCGAAATAAGCATATTACAGTATAAATAATTACCTCAACTGGCATATCCATTGAAAATCGCTGACATTTTTAACATTCTCGTCGAGCAATGTTCTCGTAACGTCTCTAGCGTGAACTTCAATTACTATTAGAGCACAAAGGACCTCCCTTTGGAAAAATGTCAGCTCTCCTTTGACTAGAGCGCGCAAACTATCCAACTGTGTAATAAAACCCATTTTTATATTAAAAATATTTCTATTAAAGCTTAGTAAAAAATAAATTAAGTTTTCTTTTAATAAGGCTGTCGTAGGGTATGCCTTCGCCTTTAGAAATGTCTCACTAGTAGATTGCCCAGATTATCTTTGCCTACCCGGTTATGTGTCGGAAACACCATGAGATTGAAAAAAAAATTATCCTAAAAACCACTAACTTGCTGTAACATTTCATCAAAATACACATCCATTCTATAATCGGCTATAGCCTGTTCCACACCAGACGTCCACGCGGTCTGTGATCCCGCTATCACCACTTGCCCCGGCCACCTTAACACCCACTGAGCCCGAGGGATCGTCCATAGTTCCTCCATTGATGCTATTAGTGTTAGACGAACTGAAAGAATAAAGATTTTTCTAAGTAATTATTTATTCACTTGGGGCAGTTCGTGATTGTAAAAGGTTAAAAAGAACATCAACCATAAGCAGAGAGAATATAGAGTTTAATTACCACGTCTTCTCCTTCCTTATATTACTTTGCGCATATTCACTCAACATATTTTATATAAAGGGTTTTCTATTAGGGACATAACATTTATAACCGCCGAATTCTTAAGACATAGCAAATGTCTTAAGAATTCGGCGAAAAGTGGAGAACAGAAATGTCGTAATGGCAACAGAGTGCCTCAACACTAGGTTCCCATGTTTCGTCTGCCTACCCTGCTACATGTGAAATACAGTGTGAGCTAAAAAAGTACAAAGTTTAATGAACTAACTAGAATGTCTCATAGTATCTTCCAGCAAAAGCAGCCACTGTTCCACATTGGAACTCGGGTAGAATTTGTACTTCAGTTCGACAATTTCACCCTCGCTGGAGTGCATTTCTGTTATTTTTAAATCGGGCTCGAATGTCACCTAAAGCAAAATAAAATATCAATTACATATATACGAATAGAGCGAGCGATTAGTCTTCAATGCGCGTTGATTGTGGGTTCAAAAAATATTCAGTACAAGGTTTTATTATTTTTTTTAAATCTATATAAAAATATCTAGTATTTTTTTTTATTTCAATAGGTTTATCGTTTCTAGAAATCTTATAAAAAATTGAACAGAGAGGGATTTCAACTAGTGTCCAAACGTTCTGATCACTAAGCCATACGTTCTGATAGAAGCTACGTCGAAATTCTTGGAAGTTCGAAATTGTCGGCCTCATTAGAAAGAACTGTTATTTATTAAATATTTTCAAAGTACTAATTCACACTTAACTACTGCACCAAAAAGCGTAATTAATTATTGTTATAAATACGTACCTTAGCGATATTTTCGAAGCATTTCCTCAAATGTGGCTGTACAGCCCTAGGATTTCTTGACTGAGATAAGATCTCCAAAAGCTCATCGTCACTCAAGAAGAAGAACCTCGGGAACCTGAGCCTCTTTAACTCCATATACTCGTTGAGCCCTCGAGAAACTACCGCTAGCAGATGTCGAGCTTCTATCAAGCTGTCTAATAACCTACTGTCCGGGCAAATCACCATAATCTGTATTAAATATTATAAATATGAACGTATGAACATGAAAACAAAAATTATAAGTACTTTTATTAAATTACTATCTAGCAATTTTAACCGTTTATAATATTTCTTGTACAAAATAAATAGAAAACTGCGTTTCGCCTTACCAAAGCTGTACAAAAGAAAAATAAAAATCATTGAGAGATACCAAATCACAATATAAAAAACACAATATTTTTTTTTATACAACAGAAACAAATATTTATCTGAAATTAAAAAGTTTATTTTCTTTTTATAAACGACAATATTGTAATCTTAAACAACATTGAAGTCTTTACTTTGATCTTCTCAAAGATTGTATTGAATATTGAAAATCTTTTATTGTTATTTTTTTGTACTGTTCAGCATAAACTAAGTTATTTAAAATATAAGAACTGTTTGTTTCATTTTTTATTATTATTTTTAACAAGTAGGAGTTTTACATTTTAAGAACGGAGGTAGAAGTTTCATATCATGTCATGTCATGTCATTCGTGTTATAGAAAAAGGATTTCGGATCAGTATCTGGGATATTAGTTTTAAAAAGTACCAAGATAGAATTTGTCGAAAATTCTCAAACAGCGTGAAAATTCACTTTTTGTAATCAAAGCAAAGCCTAGTTCCAGACGCAACTTGTATATTTATGTATATGTCAATACAATACCTTTGGCACAGCCACTGCAGAAGACATAATTCTTCGCCATATTCTCTCCATTGTACCATATTTCTTAGCTTCAAGAGGTAATTGTCTCGATATATCTTCGGACGTGAAAATCGGCTCCAAATACATCCATTCTCTAAAATTCAATTTTGTTAAAGCACAAACCACGTTTTAGAACAAAACTAAATGTATCTAAGGGTGACTGTGAACGATCATTTTAAATAATCCCAACACAAAATATGAAGAACTGAGTGCTTTCATCATTAGGTTCGCTTTGCCTACTTTATTCTCTATACGAATGATATTTGATAGAGGTAGATAAAAAATAGTTCATTATCTTTTGATTGTGCTAAAAAAATTAAAGAATTTTTTGTAAGCATAAAGCAGATTATACACTAACACAAATAGTTAAATTGGGATTTATAATAAAATACCGTCTTATCTATGATTGAGGTCATCGTGGCACAGGACACAAACGTGTGCTTATGTCCGCGACGGTTGTGGATTCGATTCCCACTCGGGGAAATAAATTATTATTTATTAATATTAAAATTTCTTCGCTCTGGTATCAAGGCAACGCCTAGCCTGCTGCATATGCGGGATACAATGAAATGAAAAATGAAAAAAAATCCGTTACTGGATACTTTAACCATACAAATAATCAATTACTTTTGACATTCAATCCATTCGTCCACAACTTTTTGTGTCAACCTTAACTTGTCATCCCACTCCTGGATCCTCAGTTCGAAGGCAGCTTTGAAAGGACTGAATCCAAGTTGCTGAGTGCCTAGGAGATGCTCGTCTAATAACTGTAGCGTTTCATCTGCTATCTTCATTATAAAGGTACCTATTTACAAGAAATAAGTATTTAAGTTTTAGACTTTTAATTAATTTTAAAAAAAAACCACTTCACTTCTACTTCTAAAAAACCAGAATACCAATTCAGAGGGAACCTAATGTAAGGAAACACTGTCCTCACGTTGCGCCCAAATTTCAAAAAATTTATAAAATTAAACTAACCAGTATTTTTGTACGGCGACACTTCCATAGTCCTGGCCGCCCATTCACCCAGCATCTTGTCCAACGACTGCTCTATCACATACTCTTTACTCGCGAGCTCTCCTATCTCTGCTATAAGTTCAGCGTGTTCAGCGACGCCTTGCTTTAGACACATCGCAAATGTTTGTTTCTCATTCATCGTTACCGTTATACCTGTTTTTATTACAAATATAAGAAAATATTTATTTTGCCATATGTGACCCGTAATTTTATTTTTGTGGATAGTACGACGTAAAGTAAAAAAATCCATTTCAGTAGAAATTCCGAGAAATGCTCTGATAGAGCTCCTGTGCACTCCTTAACTCACCAACATACAAATTTCAATCAAGGCCAAAGTTCCGTCAGTGCGTTGTCTGTTATATACTTAGTTATACTAATAATATTTCTTTTTTATACATAGTGCAACAGTTTTCAGTGTAAAAAGTACAGATAGAGTTGTTCTAAGGAAATTTTAATAATAATAAAGCTACTTTCTTTTCCTCTTCTTAACTTAATTTTTTTATTATTTTCAATAAAGAATACTTGTGATACAGATTTATAAGCACAATTGGGATAATGATTCGATGTTTAAGGAAATGAAAATTTGCCTGCTTTCTCCATGAACTCGCTCCAATGGCGTTCTTTCATTCCAGGATTCTTGACTGCTTGTATAACTGGTATTAACGGTCTGAACTCATCCATGTCGTCCTAAAATTAGATTTACCTAATTTTATGTAAATCGTTTATATATAAGATAATTTTAAATCCTATGTTAAGTAACTCGATATTTAGCTTAAAAACTACACTATACTACTACGAACAATCATACGAATTATTTATTCTTAAGCACGTACGTAGTGTTACATCGCATTAAGAAGAGTGGTACATTAATTTTACTATTTATATTATTTAAAAATAAAGACATACAAAATAAAAAGAAACCATCTTTATGTCACATGGGCGGCAAAGATCACTTACCACCAGGTGACTGTACGTTGGTTTTTCCATTAAAAAAATGTACACTGACCCGTATAGTTAGAGCAACCTGTTGCACTTTGGGCAAATCAGCAAACGTTCTAATACATTTCACTATGGTTTTGTAATATTCGTTGATGACCGGCTCTATGGCGTCAGCGTCGACATAAATGAGAGGATTGTCAAACCACACTTCACGTGCTTTGAGGAAATCTGTGGAAATAAAATTATTATTAAAAGATTGAGAAAAGATTGAAAATATATAAATCATTCTACGTAGTGGGACTTGAAACCACACCTTTTGGATACTGTCCAAGAACATTAGGCAATTAATTTTATATTCATATCGAGTTATGTTTTTGAAATTCTCAAACGCGCACTTATAACTTATAGGTTTATGTTACATATTGTTAGCATTTCTGTAAGGAGTTTTTTTTTTTATTTTAACCATAGCGAAAGTAGAATGGTCCGAATAGAAACACCACTGAGGCACAAAAACTCCGTGTAAGTGTAAATAGCTAATACATAAATTACTATCTAACATTTATGTCGGAATATCTGTCATAACCTATTCGTACTATAGAATCGATCTTAGAATAAAGAAATTATTTAAAATTTTAATATACAAACCGTTTCAGAAAGTAAATATGTACAACTCAGCATTTAAGTATATTTAGAATATTACTCAAATTCTTTAATGGAATTATTATGATTAAGGAAATAAAAAAATACACATCTTACCAGAAGCAGTGACCCACAAATTTCTATAAGGCTCGAATTCCTTAACCAATCTATTGAGATCAGCGAACGGCACTACCGGCTGGCCGAATAGTTTCTGTCTTTGATTTAGTATCCTACCCCAATCTTGTGCATCCTTCATGCCTTTCCAAGCCTTTTTGATATCATTTGCTATTTCATGGACCTATGAGAATATTTATTAAAAATATATATTTTATTTACGCCACACAACTCATAATGTCAGCATCTAAGCATGACAATAATAAGTTCGACGACAGATGGAGTGAATTATTCCAATATACAAAATCTAGCTGTAAAACAAGAAACAGTCTTTTGATCCCGGAGTTCCATCTACCTACCTTACTAAAAATATAAAGAGCCTACCTTAGCAAAATCGTTCTGCAAGGTAAGAGCCATACATTGCGCTGTGAACATATCAATTTTGTCAAATAGTGTTTGCTCGTCTTGCTGGTGGAGCTTCCAGAACTTTTCTTGTTCCTCTTCTAAGAAGTCCGTTGTTGCTACGACCTATAAATAATCATTTGTGAAAATCACAATATAAATATACAAGACAAAATGCAGCGTCAGCAGCTTCTAATGGTAAGGCACTCTGTTTCCTACCGAGACATCCCGTGGTGTGTTGGGAGAACTCAATGACGCGCTTAAAATGATTCATACCCGCGAGAGGGAATCAAACTATTAATATTTCAAATCGACAAATTCGCGCAGATAGTTTATTGTATCAAAGTACCATTTTATTAATTATAATTATTAAAAAGGAACAAGTATGATTGTTTTTAACTTCAATTGACATATTTTAATAATTTCATAGAGCCTAAAAAATATATATAATAATATCAAGTTCTATTGAAATACTACCTAATTAAGTCATATAACAACAATACATACCTCAGCATCAATACAATGACATATAAATCAATTACAAAGTTTTAATTTTATATGAATCACTAATTAATTACGATAGCCTTATTGGTAAGAACATTTGGAGTATTTAAAGATGGCAGTGAACATTTTCTACCATTAAATTCATCGTTTCTAATAAAATAAGATTATTTATCTTATAATTTAAAATTTTCGCGATAGTTCAAAATAAAAACTGGGGCAACAATTTATAAATCTCGACTATATGTGAAAATATAAAGCCTAGAGCGGTTGTAGAGTGTGAGAAAAAGAAAAATTAATACGTACTAATTTTACTACGCATATTTGCAGGTAGACAAAACCTAGAACCTAGTGTTATAACACTCCGTTCCTCAATTCGTCAAATTCTCGAGGCATAGCGTGTCAACGCTGCACTTAATCTTGTTACAAGAGAAAGGAAATAAAAATAATATTCCCTAGCTGTATCAAATCCTCAAGTGTCATAATTACAGAGTCAGACATACAGTGTCATAATTACAGAGGGACAGACCTCAGCGTCACGATAGCTTCTTACTTGTAGTTGCATAAATTTCTATACACGTAATCAGCATTATACTAATTTCAGTCTTACTTACTTGTTTTGATATATTCAACGGCCATCCTATAGCTTCCCACAGCGCCCTGAAATCCTCATTTTCAAGAGGAGTAAAGAACACATCAAGCACTTCATAATCCTGCGAGTATTATATACATATTAAAATATAGACTGAACCTATATAAAAGAAACTCTTTAATTTTTTGGGAATCTCGACATTTTGAACACTTGACGGTAGTTTGAATAATATTTTTAATAGGATTTTATGTATTTCACTAATAACTATCGAGTTTGACTTTTTTTAAGCTTAGAAGAAAAAAATATATGTTAAGTCACTTCGCTCTCCATTTACCTCCTGATTTCGAAACATTAAATAGATACCAGAGTAAGCATCTAACCCTCAACCACCGCGATTCCAGTAACACGCTGCGGTAACCCACTACGGCACTTGGCCTTACCCACATGGCTAAAGCATTATTAAGTGTACTCTTTAAGTCATTAATTTAAAAAAAATCAGGTTTGCACAGACAGAGTGTAAACCTAATGTTACACTAATGAGGAGAATGTAGTGTTAAGTTGTTCCAAATAAAAAGAATCCAAACTAAGCTCACCGTATAAACTTTCTTCATAATATCCTCCTGCGTTTTCAATACAAACGGTATAGACTCCATCCACTCCCGTATCTCGAACACGTGCTCAATGGTGTTCGGCTTCTCCCCCAGCTTCCTCATGGTGTTCTTGTAGGATTGTATCACATCGTCGACGACCAGGCGCACTTCCTCCGCCCACATTATTAGTAGGGCTTTTATGATGTCCGCGCGTTTCGTTACCAACATTTGCTGGAAATGTTTAATTTGCGAAGTAATGAAAGTTATTGAAATATAAGCATTCCTCCTAGTGGAGATTGAACCAACAATCTCGTTATATGTAATTTGTTATAAATAAATTAATTAATTCTATATTCACAAATTACATAACTATTCGTTTTTTTAAAGGTTTTTAACAGTGCCATATACCCGTATGTACGTAGATCGCTTTTCAAATTTCCTATACATTGCGTCTTCAGCGGCGCTTTGTGTTCTTACAAAATAATCAAAAGAGAAAAAAAATCCAATCAAATCTAAGCAGCAATATAAAGCTAACTTTAAGGCGGTCACGACTACTTGGCCATACTGTACATATGCGAAAATAAAATATATACCTTTAAAGTATCGATATTAAGAGAAAACGGTCCAATGTTAATATACTGTGGAAGGCGCCATATTAAATCTTGTTTGGCATCGTAGTGCATTTGCACTTCCTCACGAGTTTCGGACGCTGAGTGTTTTTCTTGACGAAAGTTTCTATAAATATTTCAACATATCAGATCTGCTTCCACTTGAATTTGAAATAAAAAACCGGACAAGCGCGACTCGCCAGGCTAAAAACTGGAGTTCTAGAACTCTGATATTTAAACTAAGCTTAGCCAAAGCTCTATCATCTGACACCTCACTTTTACTAGCGGCTTTGATACAAAATTTTGTCCCCTCTTTTAAGACTATTATTTTGCAGGATTTAACCATAAATGTATAATTTTCAGATTTTTCAGACCTCTAGATGCTAGCTGCCAAATTTCATAATTACTAGATCAACCGGATGCACCCTATTAATTTTGATTACCTCTATAGTGTCCAATTTATTCATATATGGCCATATATATTTTTTATGTAAATGTAGAAATATGATTTTTCAGGGAATCATGAGACCGTAGATTCGAGTATGTGGTTGGAAGCGTTCCTGAGATAAAGTCTCTTGACAGACAGACAGAAGGACAGATGGACGGACAACAAAGTGATCTTATTTCCTCAAAATGTACAATAAGTATCTTTTTCCTTAAAAGGTACGGAACCCTAAAAACTGCTATTCGAATTGGATTCGAATAGCAGGTATTTCCAGCAGCTCCATAGAGATAGTTACATCCATAGAGATAGGTATATTGAGGCTGTCGTGGCGCAGTGGCACAAGTATCTGTCTTTTAAATAAGACGGCTGTGGGTTCAATTCCCATTCTGGGGAATACGCTATTTAATATTTTTATTTCCCGCACTCGATTACAAAATAACGCACGATGTTGAGTTCCTCCGCTCGACAATCTCAAAAATATCTCAAAACTTGAATATCTTAATAACAGGTTGCCTTAGCCAATTATTACTCGACATATTCTTCGATGTCCAACTTATAGATCTCCTTGTAGCAGTCGTACTGGTGCATGTACGCTATGAGCGGTATAATTGCTTTCCTGTAAGCCTTGAGCAGCCTCTCCCTGTATTCCACAACGTTAGGCTCCATTAAACCTGGAAAATATTTTTAGTTTATTTTTATATAATATTGCTAAGAATATGTTATAAGTATCTACTGTACGTGAGACGTTGTGGGTTCGATTTCCAATAGAGGAAAGGTCCATACCAGACAATGCACCGAGTTTAATTCCGCCACTTAACACGCAATGCCTACTAGGCTCGTTCTGCCTATCCTGCTACACGCGGGATACAACGTGAAGCTAAAAATATAATACCATATATTTACTTGATAATTCCCTCAAGTAAACACGTTGATTGCAAGTATCCAAACACATACGAAACGAATATATTGCATACCAATTCGCGGAACTCAGCCCCGCATTTCATGTCAATAAACAATGAACATTTTTATATAGTAAATACAAATATCCTTAAGCCGATTTCCAAAACGTACACTTTTCTTTTAAAATATTAACTTTAGTATGATTTAGATCATTGTAACATACCAATAGAAGTGAGAAACAGCTCCTTGTCGAACACGAGGCCCGTCATGATCTTTGGGTGCACTTGCGGTATAAAATGACACCGGTACAACATTTCACGGAACAGGCGTTGTATTACTATCTGTAAGATATTTATCTATATTGAATTATTAAGAAAGATTTTGGTTATGGATTGAAAATTCTTATTCTTTAGTAACAAGATATTGACCAACGTGAAGCAATTTTGATGTGCCTTCATAAATTCAATATTTTTTTTAGTTCCACGCTTTTTTTCAAATATAGAACCTTGTTATATGCACTAGGATATAGTATTAAGATACTTTGTTCCTCACATTCTGCCAAATTTTCGAGATATTGAATGGCGAGTGTCGGAACTCATCGCCGTCCTTCGACTTCCACAGCGTAGAAATAAAAATAATTTAAATATAACCTTAGAACTTACGAATAAAGACACTCCGTTTCCGTTCCAATTAGAACACTTGCGTTCCTAAATTATCGAAGCATTGCGTATTGAATAGCGGAGTTCAATTCCTCGCTTTACCTGGTTACCAGAGCGAGGATATATTAAATATCTCATTCCTCCATGTTAGAATAGAGACCACAACCGTCGTGACCTTATGTCACGACGGCCTCTAATTGTACAGTACAAACCTCAAATTGTTCTGGAGACGTCGTATAATAAGGTCCATCAGCTGACATCATCAAATGGAAATAGAACAAAGTAGGCGATGGTGATCTGAACGGTGTGTTGATGAGGTCACTCGAATCCCACTCGTAGTCGTCCTCGCAGGAGTACGTGCAGAGGCAGGGCGTCTCGCATAGCGCTACAAACATCGCCATAGATTGTTCTATGGAATAGCGTAAGGCATACTGGAACGGAAATTGGTGGTTAATAAATAAATCAGCTTCACGCTGTTTTCCACGCCTGCACACACAGTAGGAAAGGCAGAGGGAACCTAGTGCTAAGACACTCCGTTACACATTTTCAACCGAATCAGAACCGAAGTGAGCAAATATAAATAATTTAATACCCCGAATCGAACCGACAACCGTCACATTTACAGTAAGACACTGTGGCGCTGCGCCACACGGCAGACACACTTTGTTTAAAAAAACAATAAGATTGCAAAAATATTTACCTGCATTCTAAATCGAACGAGTTGCATGAATCTACTCAATTTGCTAACACCATAGAACTCCCATTTCTTTTCGTATATATTGAACCACCTGAATGTCACATATCAATTCGTGAGCAGTGTGAGGTAAGCGGTATGTACGGCGGGTAAGCGGGTTCGAATATCGATAAAAAGTTATTAGATAAGTAAGTGTATTATTTTCTGCTACTACATAATCCTTAGAAATCGTTTATTATTTAAATAGAATTTTAAAGATATTGCTGTATTTGCAACGAAATATTATTAAGTTGATTTTTTATATATCTTTAGTTGTTAGTCTTATGTAAGAAAAAAATATTTCTCTATTCATTTTATTTCATAACCAAGAAAATGTGAAAATGAAAATGAGAAAATGTGATATACTGTAGTAACAAAAATTTCATCACCACAATGAAATGGCATACCGTACCATATATGTACTTTTTTACCTTCACACTGTATTTTTCGTGCATGAGGGTAGACCGAGGAAACCTAATGTAAAGTCACTCCATTCTCTATTTTCTGCTTGATTATCGAGACGTTGCTTATTGATTAGCGGAACCCAACAACGCTTTCAGTCTTACATAATTGAAGCAAATATTACAAACCCTTTCCCGACGTCTCTATAAGACATTCTGATGGCGTGCGCTGTAGAGTTCAACCAGGTTATATTAAGATACTTCAACATCTGTAATAAGTAAGTTATGTTTCTTACATTTATTTTTAGACGATATAGACGAGTATAATGCTTTAAATTATATATTTAAAAATTTAAATATCGTTTAATTAAAGTTCCAAAGTATTCTGCAGAATCACGTGTTGTTGAACACAACGCCACGCTT
>DWGR01000779.1:0-19468 GCA_018247715.1 Heliconius burneyi
GTGCTTATGAGAAGTGCTTTGACGATTGGAAAAACCGTTGGCATAAGTGTATTGTATCTGAGGGGGATTACTTTGAAGGGGACAACATAAATATTGATAAATAAATAAATATTTTTTCTTAAAAATATAAAGTCACCTTACTTTTTGAACAGGGTGGTATGTTATCTGTCAATTCTGATACATATCTAAAGTTGAAGAACTTTCTTTGATACTTCACTTAGTAATTAACTTTCATCTTGTTAATATGAACTATTATCATATTGTCACACTCTTTGAGTGACAGTCACCTGTTTCCTTTCAATATAAGAATAATTAGAAAAGAATAACATTTTTTTAAAAATAATTCTACATTAAAAAATCGAAATGGCCCAAAATGCGACAGTTGATAGATATTTTCATTTTCTCGCTCTGGTAACAAAGCCAAGCCCAGCGTTGATTTCCGCAATGCCTCAATTCGGCGGTAATATTTAGTTTCACTGGGAAAAATCTTTATACTAACCACTCTGAGAAACATATCCCATTCCAGCAAATGTTATGTGGCAAAAGCAAACCATCCTATTTTTTTATTGCAAGCAGTTTTTCCCTCGACCCGTTCTTACTGACATAAAACAAATAAGTGAATGACGTAATGTAGCTTGGCTATTGAGTCAACAACGTTAACTTGGTTATCAACGCGGATCGTCGGTTGGGAAATTAGGAGGTGCCTCGTAAGCTTGAGCCTTCTAAGTTGAAAGAGCTTTATTAAATTTAAAAAAGTAAGGAAACATTCTGAGGGTACATTTGCTACAAAAATTTGCTTTTACTCGTCTATACCTTACTTATCTTACTGTACATACTTACGTACTTAGCTTACATAGTATATATATACATACTCGTATATTAAGATACAGCTCGGTAACTGTAATCGAAAGTATCGAATACAAACTATCATGACCGTAATCGAATCGGATATAAAAAAATCGAATAATTGCGGATATGATGAGTAAAGTCTAAGTGATACTTGTTTAGTTTAAAAGTTTTTTGACTGTGCCTTAACCGGCCGACATTACATTAGCGCTTAGTACAAAAAAAATACTACTGAAAAAAATAAATATTCCTCGAGCCTCGCAAAATCGAACCCACAATTGTCACATCTAAAGCAATCACTCACTCTGTTCGTCACGATGTACCCGTGTACAAGTTTATGTATTTATTTCTATCCGTTCCTCATTTTCTTACGAATTGTCATACCTGTGAGTACTTAAATATTTTTTAAATTTTCACTTGACATTTCACAATGTAATCTTGATTAAAATGTTACTTACATTTAAAATATTAAAAGTAACGAAAAACGTAATAGCAAAACTTTCAGTATCAAATATTAAAAATATTTTATAAGAAAATAAAGAAAAATGTTCTTTATTTATTTGACGACGTACATCTTTGTATTTTACAAAGTATTACAGAAAGGTGAGCATGGCAAGTATCAAAAGAAGTTGACTAATGAGGTAATTTTCAATACATGAACTCTAGCTTTTAGATGTCGCTTTTCTTAGAGAAGAAATATTGAAATATTAATCTAGAACTAAATAAAAAAAATATTCAAAAATTACCTATGAATGTTGAATTGTGTAAAAATAAATTTATTTTGATATATTTTTTTTGACGTTATAACGTCATATAAATTAATTAAAAGTCGGCTGCACGCATAAATAACCACGATTCATTGTCACTTCTTACTTTCTTGTTCTTGAATAGAGTACATGTAGAGTTCGGTCCAAATGATGGAGACACAACCAGCCTAAGCTTTCAGCTTTGAAGCATCCATACATTCGTGGTTATTTGTAATTAATCAATATAATTTAAGTAAAAAATAAAGGCACGTATGAAGAGGTTAATGACAGTGGACGAGGTATGTAGAGACCGTAGCGTTAGGCGCCCCGTTCTCTCTGACTACCCTTCCCGCTAGGAATACTGCATGATGCTAAGTTAAGTTTTTAAGTTACTGTACTGTAACGATAATTTAGTGATAATAATTCAATTCATTAAATTTTTCATTAATGTTTGCCATGTCATCGTGTAAAATAATCGTCCATAACTTGCCTTTACAGACAACATAATAATATTTTATTTAGCTTCACGTTGCACCCGTATATCGCAGAGTAAACAGAGGGAACCTGAGAACCCAGTGATAAGACACTCGGTTCCCAATAAGACACTTCTATTCCACAGTTCCTGCCAAATTTTGGAAACATTACGTGTTGAGTGCCAAACTTAACACCGGCTTTGCCTCGATAGTGTAGCTATAGCTAATAGGAAAGGAAATAAATATTTTATTTATTTAAGTATGAATCTGGAATCTGAGGCCGTTGTGGCGCAGCGGCACAAGGGTGTTACTGTAACGCGACAGTTTTGGGTTCGATCCCCACTCGAGGATGTGAAATATTTCTTTTAATTTATACCTCAACACGCAGTCTCTTGAATTTCGCATTGAATCCAGGTTCTCTCACTCCTATTACTTGTCTACTATCTATATATAACATATCTTCGTTATAAGTATTTTTTATATATAACTTTCATATTTATATTATACAAGAAAAAGGAACGAAAACAAAATATCTTATAAAAAGTTCATGAATTTTCAATAGACAAGTATCGTATCCATTCTATGCAATGTTCGAGATTACGCGCTTAGATCTGGTGGTTATTTGAATTTTAAACATTAAAAATTTACATTTTAGATTTTTTGCAAAATAGAAAGACTAGATTGATTTTAATCCGAAATTTAGGCTAGTAAAAGAGGATTTAGTGATTTACCGTCACTTTTTTACTAATTTAGAAACACATGAATGTGGGTGGTTGGACATCATGCTTTGTTTAGAATTATGCAAAAAATATTATTAATAAAATGCAGGTGTTACGTTTCTTCGCCTGCAGGTTCAAGTAACAAAGATTTGTATATGAGACGTGACATAATAATTAATTGTATTAATATTAAATCACTAATTATTATATAAAATAATACTTGCCCGCAGCGGCCCGTGCTAGCCATTTTTAGTGCTGCAACGTTCCATCCGCCACGTGTAGCTCACGCGATGGCACTGCTAGAGCGTCCCCCCCAAGGCGACGCGCACCAGTCTCCGTTGGTGTCTCAAATGGTGACAAAAGCTGCGTTGAGGACCGCCACCCAACATGCAATTTCTAGAACGGCATGAAATGGAGAACGCAGCTACTAATGCGCTCCGTTCTCTCTGACAACGCCGCTAGGTATAGAGCGTAAGGCTAACTTAAGTTACAAAATTAACTAAGTGCGTCAGGTAGCTTTGACTACATTTAACTCTACGGTCTCTGCACACATCTTTCGCCTCATCCACTGTCATCAACTTCTTCATCCCTTCGGGGAGTCCTCGTGTTTCCTTAACCTTACTCCAGTATCTTTGATACTGTAATAGAGTGGGTTACATCGAGACGATTACGTGATACTAATAAAATACGATTCAATAACACGGTCATTTAATCGATATACGATGCTGTGCGTAATACATCGATACGAAATTGCAATCGACGACAATCCATATCACAAATGTCATAGGAGAGATATTAAAGTGATGAATTTAATATCAAACGACGCAACTAGCCATAAAGGAGGACAGATCGTGCGTACTAAAATTTTAATTGTAACTGTTCGTTGTAGGGAAAATAGTTATTTTTTTTATAAATCCTTACCCAAATCAATAGTTTAACATTTAAAACTGTTTCTGAACGAGTAAATTAAATTTGTCATTGACATCAACGCATATGACTGTCAGTCAGTTCTGTTTATTCAATGAATTATTATGAAGTTTAAGCGGGCGAAGTCGCTGCCAGGCCGCTAGTGCTACTATACGAGTATCTAATTTTGGTACAGAATAAAGATATGATATTAATTTCCCTTACAATATACAAAGGTTCAATCTGTGGTCTTGTGTGTTTCCTTTCGTTCATACTTTCTGTTATGAATATGACCTTTTCCTTAACTGGCTTTAGAGATTACACAATCGATTGCAATTTGACTTTCAAAGCTAATTTTGTAAACCAACTGTTACTTGAAGTTGAACTTGTGATCAGAATAGTACAAGCTTTACGTACTAATAGTCAATGTTGTCACTGATATTATAAAAGTTTGGCACACATTTTTGTAGCTTCACGCTCTTAATTCGACATATAGTAGAGTGTATAGACGGCGGCACAAGGGTGTGACTGTAACAAGACGGTCGTGAGTTCGATCCCCATTCGAGGAAGTTAAATATTTATTTACGTTTATATATCCATTTCTTCACTCTGGTGTCGAGGCAAAGCGCGAGGCTCAACCTCGCGCTTTGCCACTTAACACTCAATGCTGAATTCGGCAGAAAGTGAGGAACGGTGTGTCTTAATACTAGGTTCCCTTTGCCTACCCTACTGTGTACGGGATACAGCATTAAGCTGATTTAAATATTTTTTGTCTTTGGACTCACAAATAATCATTTCTTTCAGCAGTTTCGATCTTGGCTCAGAGCAATATGTAGACAATTATGAACAGTATTGGAAACATGGTGAACAGGTGGTCTCTGGTCCTTTATTAATCTATCCTCATCATATACTTCGCATTGTCATAAGGCTAAATTTGGTAAGAAAAGAAATACGTGAAAACATGATATTTCATTGTAAATAAAATATTTCCTAATGTTGAAATGAAAAATCTATTCCTGTTGGTATACAATTGTTATTCCTAAACAAATTTCTCTAATAAAATGATTCCGGCAGTTTAATATGACGCCACATCAGTAAACGCTAAAAGGTTTTTTTATTTATATTCTATTAGTTATATAAACAGCCGAACTAAAACGGATTTACTTTGATTTTTCTTTTTACTTCTCGTTTATTGTTGAACTTAGTTATTCGCAAAAAATCGGATTTAACCGAATAGCCATATGAGGTGCATGTTTAATTTACTATGAGTATTTTTTTAATAATTCATGATATATATATAAATAATTTTAAGAATTTTTAATTTCTGTACCTATAGTTTATAAACTTCGTCGTTCAAATAGTATTTGTAATATAGGATAACCCTAAAGTACTTAAGTTAAAGTTCAGATAAATTTCGTTTAGAAATAGGCATATTCTTGTCAACTATCCTTTTCATTAGGAGTTTTTATTTAATTTCACATACAAGTGTATGTAAAATCCAGCAAGCTCAATTTGACTCACTTCTTAAATTAGAAATTTGGATTAAGATTTTATTTTTGATGACAACAAATAGCTAGAGTAATAAAGATGATTACAAATCTAATATGCCATACCAAGCGTGTTTAGGCAACATTGTTCTTTGATAGGCAGCCACGTTGTAAAGAAATGTATAAAATTATAACATTAGCAAATTGAGGTGATTTGCATTATTGGGCTGGAGTAGTGAAGGCGAGTGTTTGTGCACTCTAAGCCTACTCCTGTGGTTGCAAGTCCCAGTCACTGCTCCAAGCTCATCAGTGTATTTTCTAATTGTAAATATTAATTCAATAAAATACGTTATACGAACTGCAGTTTCCTTCACATTTTTCATTATAGACATAACAATATATACACGTAGACAACAATATAATTATGTAATACTATTAATAATGCAAAATGGCTGCCGCAATAAAATGGCAGATTTAACTTTTGAGCAGATGAAAATAATTATAAACATTTATTTCTATAGTTAATTTAATACAAAATCAGCGCATGCGCCCCCAAACTTTACTTTGTAAATTTTTATAAGTTGCACTTCCCGTTGACCTATAATCCTGAAATTGATACGTTAACTTTGGTTGACCAGTTTTATTTTTTAGCCTCACCCTGTATCCCCACACATACGAGTACCAGGATAGATAGAGGTAATCTGGGGACCTAGTGCTGGAACATTTTCCATTGAGATGGTTGCGTTCCCAACTTTCCTTCGAATTCTGGAGATTTTGCATGTTGATTGGCGGAACTTAATGCCGCGCTTTCCCTCATTAGTAGAACAAGAAAATAGAAATATTTCATTTCCCCGAGTGGGAATCTAACTCACGATCTGTCGCGTTAACAGTCGCACGCTTGTGCCCTTCGCTACGACATAGTGATAATCGTGATGCTTTATCAACATTTTGTCAGTACGTTAGTGGTAAGATTATAACATAATGTATTCTGACATTCTGTACACTTATTGATATCAAGTATGCAAAATAGCTGTAAAAGCTCATTTCACTGTTACATTATGCAAATCCTGAGGTGACCTGAGTGTAAATAGCTGTACTTAATATGTTCTACGGCATGAAAGTTTAAGCAAAATAAGTTAACATTTTAAGTTTCAATTTAAGGTATAAATGTATGTACAAATAGTGAACTAGAAAATTTTGAAACAAAAATTAGCTTTAAAATTTAAAAAGGAAGAGCCAGTTGCGGTACAGGGGCAAAAGCATTTACAGTCACGTGACTGTAAATGTGGTTCTGGGTTCAATTCCCAATAGAGGAAATAAAATATTTTATATTTTTATTTCTTCCCTCTGGTGTCGAGACAAAACGCGGCGTTGAACTCCGCCACGCAATACGTACCGTTTCCAGATTTTGGCGGATAAGTTTGGAATGGAGTGTTTTAACACTAGGCTCCCTTGGCCTACCCTGTTTTATGCAGGGCACAGAGTGAAGCTGAAAGAAAAGAAACAGTTTTTGAGAGCACAAAAAGCATTGCATGAATATTTTGTTAATATTTAATCGAGATATGTACATTTATTTATCCTACTTTTATATCCTTTGACAGACTTTTAATTTATGTTTAAGAAAATTTACTATTTTAATTTTACTATTTTAAACATACTCTGTGCGGTAAGTATAAAATCATTTAAATAATTGTGTTTTAAAATTACGACAAATTGGTGGTCTGCAAATAATTTATCTATCATGTATAATTCATTAAAGATCGTACCCACGATTTCCATCCAGCCCATTGGGATTGCTGGCTTCAACATTAAAGTTGTCATTTTAATCGTGCAAGTTGTATCAGCTTTAGTTTAGATTAAGCCAGAGGGTTCCCTGAGGATATCAACTTGATCTTTCGACCAGGCGGAAGTTTAAATAAGGGAAGTGGGTTAGTCCTGTATACATGTTGGAGTAAGGCTTGTATTTCGTTCAATCTATTTAATTTCTGGAATTCTTCTAATTTTCATTTAAGCACAACCTAGAACATATATAAGTATACAATATTTGAATATGTAATATATTTTTGAGGACGTCAAAGAAAGAATAATGAGTGCAGCATCGCACCTTGTGCACTCTCGCGATCCTATATTCCTTTTAGAATACAGGTTAGAATAATGTTATCATAGAAGATTGTATCACTTTTATATGAAAAGTGGAAGAAAAAATTGAATAAGATCAGGCAATATGTAGATAGAATATTTAAAAGAATAGTTACTGAATGTAGCCTTTTAACTTCGAAGTTTGTGAAATTAAATATGTACATGAACAAATCAATGGATACACCAATTGAATTAGGAAATTAAAAAGAAATTAAAAAATTCTTAAGTTATAATATCACATCAAATGTTTATAATCGAAAACTACAATGACACGCGCGACAATGAGCAACGGTTCATTGCCGCGTGGGCTTCAGTGATCATATTGAAAGAAATACTTTTTCATTTATGTAATTGTTACATTTTTAATAAATTTTATAATATCTGTAGCATTTAAATATATGCATTACAAATTAATCTCGACAACTTTTATACAAATAATATTAGATTATCTTTTAATAAAATTTAAGCAAATTTATATATAAATATAAATAATCTTAATTTAAATTTGTGCTTAAAGTCAACAGGAACAGTCCTACAAAAGTAAAATTTATAAAATAAGTTTCACAACATTTAAATGGTTTATCTTAAAGGTAACTTCGAAACGGACGACAAGTTTGGAACTTTACTTAAGTCAGTTCAGTTGGTGGACCTGATAGAAAGTCCACACTGTTATTTGACTAATCTACGAACGACTTGAAGCCGTGATAAGCTTTAAATCTACTTAGATATATATATTTTTAATATCAAATATATGAAATTTATATATTTATGTCGTAGTGTAATCTTTACACATATCGGATAAAAGCGTTGAAAAGCAGCTGAGGAAATGTTAAATTGCTCCGTGTTCCACTTTCCGGCGAATTTTCGAGATATTGTGTGCTAATAGTATGAATTTAATGCCGTTAATAAGTGGGATGCCTTTCTCTTCGAACAAGAGGCTAATACTGTTAACCCTATTAGCTTTTACAGCGATACTGGTTGGGTAGGGAAGAGGGTACTCTGTCCCTAAGCTGGACTTCGTCGTTGACGACGGTGTTTGTGTTGTGTTGTGTTCGCGATAGGGGTGTAATCACACGCATTAACAATGAGGGGATTCGCGTGCGAGTCTGCACGCTCAAAGCTACGCTTCGCTAAGCTTTTGGATGCGTTAAATGTAACTAAGCGATTAAGGTATTCTTAATAAGGATTTTATTATAATTTGTATGATTTTTAATTAGTTTTGAGTATTATGTAGAACTGCTCAGATGCGAGTCGGACACGTCCAGCTACGGTTCTGTTCAAATAATTTTAGAATTGTAGGTAATCAACGTTGTAAAAGAACACAAAATATTTTTTTTAATGTTGTTTTGTCTGTTTGTCGATTTGTATCTGTGTGTGTCTGTTTAAAATAACATAAAAGCAAAGGCGTTTACACTATTTAAATGCGGTTTTCTCTATTGTATTTTGGAAACCTCCCTTAACATTTAGTGTTTGTTTTATTAAAATCGGTTCATGACATTTTTTGGTCGAATGAAACATTCATTTTTAATATATTTATGCACGAAAGAAATTCAGTTAAGTCAAATAAGTAATTGTGTAGTTAAAACAGGCGAAGCTACGAGCGAGTCGCTATTATAAATACAAATTTCCCCTCTTCTGATTTTTTGCCTAATTTGTACTGTACTTAAGTTCTCACTATTGATTTTATGAGAATGCTTATTTTATTAAATTTTCAAGATCCGTTCTCTCAAATCATAAAACTCCAATAACATACATAGACGATGTATAATATAAAATTTTTATCGTATATTAAATTCCTTATTGCAAATGCATTGAAGTATGGCATCAAGTGCACCTCAATAAATTGACCGTCGTACTCATGGGAACAAAGGAAATAATGTTCTTTTAGAATTGTACTCGGAAATGATTGGAAACTTATTGCTTACGTGCCTGTATTAAAATGCTGAGCGTAGCTACCTTTGGTTAAAACTTTTGAAACTCAAGCTAAAATCGAGTCAGTTTTAATTCAATGATTTGTTTAACACGATGACAAATTAATATAAGTGCACGAATATTAAAACACTCCGTTTGCTACTTTAGGCTGTATTTAAGTTTTTTTAATGCAAAAGACAAGGCAAGATAACGTACGGGTCACCTGTTAGTAAGTGATCACGACCCCGTGTAACACTAGAGAAATTACAGGTGCTTGCTGGCCTAAGATTCTGTGTTTAGTGGCTGAGCTCAACATCGCTTTTTGTCCTACTGGGGCGGAGAATAAAAACAATTACTTTCCCTGAATAAAGCCCTAACCAACAATCAGTTGACAGTCAGACGTTCCATTATGCCAAGATGGTGCTCATAATATATAGCTGTGTTAATAAGCTTAAGAATTATAACTCTCTATGTATTTATGTATATACTTAGAAAAGTAATAAGCAATAACGTAATATAAGATATTAGCAAGTTGATAAGGAACTATAGTAATAAAATAGTAAAGTTCGTTTGTTTATTCGGCTATTTCTCCTTATATATTTACTTACAAGTACTTAGAAGTCGTAAGAAAGATATTATTAGAAATACTTTTATTATTTATATATTTTTTTATTTTCTTACCCCAATAACCCCTACTCTTTTAATGCAAAGTAGACGGAGAAAGATTAATACGATACGTTATGTTATTGATGTAGAATTTCTCTGAAACAAATGCGTAACATGTGATATATAAAACATCCGACTGCATACAGTAAATTAATTTACAAGTATACACTAATACTTGCGCCAGAAAAACAAATCCAACTCACAAAACATCCAACGACAAAATCGATATTCCAATATTTCAATTTTGATATTTTACCTTTGGATGGGTGGCTAAAAAAAAGTAGCATGAAAATACAGAGAAGTGAAAAAATGCACCTTACGCAGCTTGGCTTATAATGTACAAATCTGTTTTCTACAAATGTACACTCAATGCATTGCTCCAACCGAACATACGTAACGATACGAAAGTAACGAGTACTGATTGTAGTAGTGCCGAATACATACGGGTACGCTCGATTTCGTTACTTTCAGATTTATATTTATTTTATAAAGTAGGATGTATTAAAATATCTTTATCATTATAAGAACATGTTATTCTTTTATTTTATTATCATCAAAGGCAGAAGGAATATTATATGACACACACAGCATAGTGGCTGCCTGTGAGGAAGTCGACGACTGCAAGGGCGCCCCCTGTGGGACTCGAACCTCGGCCTGCGGTCGTCGAGCGGACTGGGTAATGCGCTGGCTATGGTGTCATTTGGTATTCAAAGTTGACTTTTAGATACATATACGTATTATGTATTGTAGTTTTTAAACGGTAAGTTAAAATCTATACAATATCTACGAAAATTACACGTCGATCAATATTTAAACTTATAATACAGGATAATCTATGTTGTAAAGCTAATTAGTTTTAATTTAATGTCCGCCGCATAAGAGTCAAGCGGTATAATTTCTATATAGCCTGTGGAATATTAATGATTATATATAGTATTTATTCTTATTATATTGCCAATAAAAATAATTAAATAACAGTTTTTAACGATTACCTTGTTAGTAAGTACTATACAAGGAAAAATTAATCCTAAATATGTGAGGCACTTGTAACGGTTCTTTGTCTATAGCGTTTGACTGTAATGTCGTGGGTTCGATACACACTTCATTTCTTCGCTCTAGTAACAATACAAAGCGCGGCGTTGAGTTTGTCCACTTCTAATGTCTCGGAAATTAAGTGGAAAGTGGGAAACGTAGTTATTTAACACTAGATACTTCCGGGCTGGGGCTGTATACATTATACAGCGTGAAGCTAAAAAATATATAATAATCCCGTTCTAAGCTTTCCTCCTAACCAATATTATTATTGGCTCAACCTAGTTTAACGAATAATAACTAAATATAAATTCATATGAGTAATATGAAAATATGAATAGCAAAAAACATAAAGGATCCAATTCCAATTCAGTGGCGGTGCGGCACACTAATTTTATTTTTATTTTAAATAGGTTTTTTATGTATTTTAATCGACAGTCCGATTGATACGTTTTGTAGGAAATATAAACTTTGAAAAATAGTCGTTAAACGTCAATTTGCTTTTTTAAATGTTTATCTTAGATCGGCACTACAGCACGTATGTAACTAACAACTTTGTATTTTATACTTATAAATTAAAAGCTGGCTTGAGAGATTCAAATATGACCTAAAAGTCTAGACTAACATAAAATTTATATCAACTAAATCATTAAAGTCTGTCCTTGACACCGTCTCGAAGCTGTCGTCTCTACGATATGATTGATAGAATTTACTTTGTCACTCACAAAATATGTTTCCAGAGATTTATTAATCTTTTGTGAAAAACTGTTCAAAATTTGCTATGGATTAGAGCACTAGAAAATCAAACAATGTTACTGTTTTTCTTACCTATATTCATATTTAAAAATAGCTTTACTAGGTAAAGGTACAGGCCCACAACTACATTTGCACAAAATCCCGTTTTTACTCGTTCCCGTTGGAATTTAAGGAAATATTTTCTTACTGCTCTTCCTCGTCTTTTTTATTATATACTTTCGGCTGTACGTTATCTGTTAGTCAGTAACAGACGTGTTTCATACATTTTTGTTACGTTTTCATACTGCATATATTTTTTGATCGATACAGTTTTCAAAGCCTTTGCAAATAACTTTTTAATATAACCAATCTTCATTTTATATCCTCGCTCGAGGCAAAGACCAGCGTTGAGGTTCCGAGGTTACAGCGTGAAGCTATGAAAAAAACAAAAGAAAGAAAAAACAACCAATCTATATATATTTTATTCCATTTAATGTTGAGTAACAAAGTACAAGTACAATATTATCTTTATATGAAACCTCTGACTTTCTTTCTCCATGGATGTTACATCATAATAGCCACGAACAAGCAAATTACAGCTCCATCCGCCCAGTGCTTTGTTTTAGTTGTACGTTAATAGAACAGTCAGTCACTATTTCCGTTTACATATTAAGATCGTTGCCATGATATTGGTTTAAGACCATATTTAGAGTTCCAGACTTTTTAAGGAAAAAAGGAACCCTTATAAAATCACTTTGTTGTTTGTCTGTTTAGTTCAGGAAAAAATCTGAAAACTTTACATTTGTGGTTAAATATAGCTTTAAATATTAAAAAACGGATATTTCGATATTATAAAGAGACTCAAAATTAATAGGGTACTTCCGGTTAATCTAAAATTATGATATTTGTCAGTTAGCATCTACAAGTATAAATAGTTTAGGAAGAATCTGAAAACCATACGCTTGTGAGTGGAATATATAAATTTCTCACTACTGTACTATATCTTAATATTACTTAAATATAGATATTTATATCGGATTTTCCATTAAGGACATAACAATTTAGCTCAATTTAGCTCTCCGCGGCTAGTGGCACCGTTTTGTTGAAACCATATATTGTTGATGTCAAGTCCATCCAATTTTGGCCACAAATAATCTTTCAACATAGCACGATAGCGCTCTCCATTGACGGTAACATGACGGTCGTTTTCATCCACGAAAAAATACGGCCCAATCACACCTCCGGCATGAAAACCGCACCAAATAGTAATTTTTTGCGGATGCAACGATATCTCAAGAAGCACATGTGGGTTTGTTGCTGACCAATAATGCATATTTTGCTTATTAACAAAGCCATTGAGCCAGAAGTGAGCTACGGCCGAAAATTGGAGTAAGCGCTCTTAAAGTTGCGACCCCCGACTCAGAAATTCGTTAGTAATTTTTTATCACTTT
Source organism: Heliconius burneyi (assembly GCA_018247715.1). Classification (NCBI taxonomy): domain Eukaryota; kingdom Metazoa; phylum Arthropoda; class Insecta; order Lepidoptera; family Nymphalidae; genus Heliconius; species Heliconius burneyi. Next base: position 13,112 of record DWGR01000779.1, read on the forward strand.
TAAACGTTGTTGGTTAGTAAACTTTACCATAGTAAAAATGTTGACTTTAGTTAACGTTTTAACATTGAAAGTTCATTAAAAAAAGTTTAAGGGTGCGTTCATATAAAAATACAAAATTGTTATGTCTCTAATAGAAAACCCTATATATATTATTACCCTACACTCTCGCACATAAGCAAAATAAAAAATATAAAAAATCTGAGAAACTAGAGTCAAAACACTCTGTTTCCATTAAGACACTTCCGTTCCCCACTAAATTACAATTACTTCTTGTGAGTGGAAAATATATGTCTTATGTCGTAGGTTTCTAAGAATTTATATTTACAAGTTATTTTTAAAATTAATTATCTATAGGTGCATTACATTTATTAGAAAATTCGAATACAAAATCACCGTGTGACATATTATGGTTTCATTACAACGTCTAAATAATAGCTTCCCTACTATATGTTCCCTGGTTCCCTAATGTACATATAAATAATTGTTGATGTTTGTATGGAAAGCAGGGATTTTAATTGTATCGAAATGACGTCTACGTTACAAGTCTACTATCAGCTCATTTGAATGGAAACGACGTGTAGACGAATGTCCTATAGAAGTAAATTAATAAATCTGTATTAAGGTTGCTGCAAATAATTGAATAAAAAAAGTCTTTTAAGAGTAAAAAACGTAATAATGAACATTCAGAATTTCGTACACAAGTGAAATATTTTATCTCTTTGATATAAATGCCAAATACAATAAATACACAGCTTAAAATATAAATGTATATATGTTTTCTCCTTTTAATAATATACGAGTATCTACACTTTGCTGTAGAAAAGTAGAAGAGCCTATTAATTGCCCGAGGCAATGTTATCGTTATAAGTTTTATGCTAAATGTCAAAGGATAATTCTTTAGTGACTGGCGATAGAAGAAAATTAAGTAAACAGCTACCATTACTTAATTTATTTACACTAGGTGTTTTTCCTTATTATGTTCTGCCAGGTATGGCCGGTCCATATTGTTTCCCATTACCACCCGCTATCATCCGAATAGGCTCATAATTTCAACACTCACCGTGTAAAGCTATTACTTAAATTATCAATATAACAATATTATATGATCTATGGTTCAGCTTATTACAAAACGTATTAGTTCAGTTTACATATAAAATATAGATGAACACTGTTCCAGATGCTTTTGGAGATAAAATTTGAAATATGTAGGTACAAGATGTATTTCATTCCTTTGTCGTTAGGAATGATCATAAGCAAATTAGCATCACGCTGTATCCTGCATATAGCAGGGTAGGCAGAGAAACCTAGTGTTAAGACATTTTGAGTGGCGGAACTCAACACCGGACTTTATGCCTTGAAACCGTAGCAAATAAATAAAAATATTAATAAATAATTAAGCATTACGAATAAGGATCGAATCCACAACTGTCGCGTTACAGTCACACTATTGTGCACTATTCTAGCATTAATTTTGTCGATATCCAAAGTTCAAAGGAACAGATTTGTCTGATGTTATTATTTATATGGAAGGTTGTATATATAAATAAATATAAGGTCAAATATAGGAAATGATCTGTTCAGTGGATATGTATTAAAATATTTCTGTTCACTGAATTCGATAAACCCAGATGTCGGCAGAATATCTTTGATATGTAGGTATCAAAAATAGAAAACATTTATAAAACTGTGATTTTATAAATTAAACAAAATATGGAATGATTTTAATAATCTGTTTTAATATGACTGACGCCTAAGACGCCTATATTTTATTCCATCATCTTTTTTTTAGCTTCACCTTGTATGCCATGCCACAAGAGTAGGGTAGGCAGAGAGAACCTAGTGTTAAGGTATTCCGTTTTTAATTTTCGTGCAGCTCTAGGCATTGCGTGGTAAGTGCATAGTAGACACAGTAGACGTATGTAAGTGGCAAATGCTTGTACGAGTATATCGTCTGCCCCTTATGTTACTTTGTGACGACTGCGATTGCTCCAACAAGGGTGTTATATATATATATATATATATATATATATATATATATATATATATGTTGTAAATCAAATTTCAATTTTCATCAATAGTTGTGTAAATCAAAATTTTTGTCTTTGGTTTCAAAATAACCTTGATTACATAGTAATATAGATGATGGTAAAAGATAAACGAAATCCTGTTTCTAAATATATCGAATAAATAATTTAATTAAAAATTTCAATTCTTATTTAGATAATGTACCCACTTTGTAATGATTGATTGGTTGAAAAATCTACACATCATTTTTTTATTTTTCTACATATAACAAACAGCTTTTATCTTTTAGTAGACAACAATATAACAACTATTTCAATAAATAATTAAATATTTATGGTGGAACTCAATGCGGCGCTTTTTCTTGTCAAATAAGGGAAATGAAATAAACCAATCTTCTAAGCAAGGGGGCGAAATAACGCACGCTAGCCGTGCCGCCAACCTAATTGTATGACATTCCGTTTCTATCCAAACACCCGTTTCTCTACTTTCCGCTGAACTCTGGAGGCATTGCGTATTGAGTAGCACCACTAAATGCCGCGCTTTGCCTCGTTAACAGAGAATGTATATGTGAACATAAATATTTTATTTTCTCAAGTGGGAATCGAACTCACAACCTATCGCGCTTGCAATCGCACGCTTGTGTCTCTGCGCCTCGAGTGGCCTCTATCTAAATAATTATTTGCTTAAACTGACCTTACGTATAATATAACATAGGGTATAACATATAAATTAATGCTTTACATTTAGGTAAGTAATAGTTCCTTTTAATTAAATTCTAGGAAGATTTTATTTTAGCAAAACGCCACGAATTGTCACACCAGGTGCGGATAAAACTAAGTTTCCTTAAGTTATTGTATACAAGCCACTGTAGCAAGCGGAACTCTTCAAGCGGTTTAAAATGGAAACAGTAAAATGTAAACATTTTATAAATGTAATAACGGACAAAGAATGTATTCTAGATGTAATTTCGGTACAACATTCAATTTAATAAGATCTTTGATTTTTGTGATTATAACAGTGCAGTATTAGTACAATATTTCTTACAGTTGAGACCTATAAAATTTTGAAGTTTCAAACCCATCACACCAGACAGTCAGTGCATTCTGCAAGAATCCATACCAGAACGTAAGACAAGTAAGAAAACTTTGGCAGTAGTTTGATATAATAATTGTATCAATTGACAGACGGATGCTACCTTAGTCTACCCATGACCACGGACTGCAAAGCGTTTAAATGGTTTAAGGTTCATAGTAGCACAAAAATATAAATTGTATTAAATATAGAGTTAACACAATTTATATTTTAAGCTATTATGATCGAAAATAAAAAATTAAAGAACGTTAATATAAAAAAAACTTTATAGCTTTACACAAAGTTAATATTTATTTATTTTATTTTAAATTGAAATTTTTTTTTGCGTGGTCGCAAGCAGTTCATCGAAAAAGATCGCAAGTTGTGTTATAATGTCGATTTATATTAATTTAACGAGCTGAAAAGCTTTGCGACGTCGAAAAGGTTATTTATAATTTCAATAGATTTTATTTAAGTAAGAGGTTAAATGGATGTATTTTTGATTTACAGATTAGAGGTCAGAAGTTAAATGGTTGTGTTTCTAATTATTTATAACGATTAATGTTTATAAACAAAAATAGTTACCCTACATTTTTTTTAAGATCTTGACGTATTCTGTTTTCCTTTATTATTTTCTAATACATTAAAATTATAAATATTGAGCGCCAGTTGTGGCGCAAAGGCATGTGACTGTAATCGCGAAAGGTTGTGGATTCGATTCCTAACTCAAGGAAATGAATTATTTAATGTTTTTATTTCTTCGCTCTGGTGTAGACACCACGTAGACCATGTAGACAGTACGCGGCGATGAGTTCCACCAATTAATACACAATGCCTCCAGAAATCGGCGAAAAGTGAGAAACGAAGTGTCTTAATATTCGGCCCTTACCATGTTATACGTAAAAAGCATGAGGACCCCCCGAAGGGCATGTATGAAGAGTGACAGTGGATGAGGCGAAAGGAATATGTAGAGACCGTAGCGTTTGGCGCTCCATTCTCTCTGACTACCCCGCTAGGGATAAAGCGTGAAGTTAAGTTAAGTTAAGTTTAAGTTATCATGTTATATGCATGAAGCTGACGAAAAAAAATCTTGACGCTAGCTGGTGAAACTCTACTTGAGACTTATCTGACTAGACCAATCGTTTTTTCTTATTCTTAAGACGTAGTACCGTCCCATATAGCAGATTATGCCAATACAGGGAACCTAGTGTTACATTAATCCGATTACTACTTTCCGCCTTATATTTGAGATACATAGTATATTGCGTGTTGAATGGTAAAACTCAATAGCACGGAAATGAAAATAATTTGTTTACCACACCCATCTCACTTTCAGTCAATTGCTACCAGTTGTATTCGAAAGTAACTAATTTATAAAATGTAAAATTAGAAAACTAGTTAGAAGATTTTTAAATATAGAGCTGATTTGAGTGTCCTTTACAGGTGATTTCAATTGTATTCGACAGTACTATGGGGATTAAAGGGATATAAGGTATTAGAGGGATATAGTAAATTAATTTAGTAAGTCATGTTTTGTATCTGTATACGAAACGTGGCTTACTTAATTACTTTATCGTCAACGTAGAATCTGAATGGTGAAGAATCATATTACTTTATGGCTCTTTTATCGCCAGTAAGCACCAATTTAGTGTTAGCGCGAACTAATTTTACGGGGGTAGATGAATTATTACTTTTATTACATAAATACACGGTAATATAACGACGACGTTAGATAATTTTCTTTTTGTTTGAATTATCGTTTAGGTGACTGGCGGTAAACAACATTGTGCTCTATTTTATTAAAGGGGAAAACTGAAAGTTAAGCGAGAATGGAACCCCCAAACCATCACCACTATTTTTAGTTCATTGTTGTGAAAGTCAAAGATAGTTAAAACGAAGACTTCAAAGGCGAGTTCAAAAGCATTGATTGATCATTGTTTGAAGGTACGTGAATATTCGTTTAAGAAACTTAGCCAATCAAGTTCGTATCGGCTTGGAGACTAACTTTAGTTAACAGTATTGCTAATAATTGGGAAATTTTGTCTATTTGTAGGAAAATCGTCCTCTGTAACGAATACTAAATTTAACCAAGAATTCTTTAAATAAATTTCTGGTGCTCCTGCGCACCTGCCTGTGCAGTGGCACAAGCGGGCGACTGTATGTAGGTTGTGGGTTTGAATCCCACTCAAGGAAATATTAAATATTATCATTTTCTAGCTGTGGTAACGAGGCAAAGTTGAGTTTTGCCATTCAATATGCAGTGCCTCTAGAATTTGGCGAAATATTTTTAAGTCTCTTAATGGGAACAGAGCCTCTTAACCAGTAATTTCCCGGTACACTCTGCCTACCTTATGCGCGGCCTAAGCAGATTTGAATTTATATTTATAGGTCATCTCATTAAATTTATTTTGGGGAACCTTCACCTGATATATCGAAATTTTGTTATAGTAAGCTTGAAATGCAACATAGGTAAAATACTTTTTTTGTCACATATAAATGCTTCTCTTGTAATGTGCAATAGAGGTAAATATTTTTCAAATATTAAAATTCTAGGAATGTAGGTAATTAATAAGTACGATATTTAAACCTAAGAGATTACATCTAGTGACCTCTGTGATGGTTATTTAAGTTAAATACTTCAAGCTTTACAGCTTTCTAGCATGCATATACGGTATAGTGACAATCTAATATCAAGATATTACGTTTTTAATTTTGCCACAAAGCTATACACTTTTTATTATGACATAACATCAGGTAATGGTGGCAGCTTTCTAGATCCTAATAAGAGTTTCATTTTGCTAAAATGCTAGATAAGCCCCAGATTATAAAAATTCAACCAAATTCATTTTTATATTTTGTTCTAACGAATTGTTTTATCCTTTCAGTGTTATTGTTGTGTTTTCTACTAAATTTAACTATTTCCGAGGCAAATGCGCCGCATTACGCAAATGTGCGTCGTAAACGGGATCTTGTTCTTTATCTTTATCCCTTATTGCTGTATTTTTCGAAAGCACACAATGAAATTGTAACGTGTAGCGCTCGAACTGACTCGATATAACGAAGGCGCATATAACTCTTTGCTTACAGTTTGTTTACTGAAGTAGTGATGCGTGTACATAAAACTCAAAACTTGAATTTTATACATATAAAATTCAACGAAGTTTTATACATACTATTAAAGTCTACACTTTATATTATCAGAAAAGTTAAACGCATTATAAAATGTCAGTACTTCCCAACGTGAAAATGGAACTCACAACA
>DWGR01000780.1:0-19451 GCA_018247715.1 Heliconius burneyi
CATAAAGCCACTGCTTCACGCCGGTTTTAAATGCCGGGGGTGGTAATTATCCGGTCGAGTCTGCCCATGCGTGTCGCTATTGCTGGCGGCGTGACTCTCCCACTCGTACTTTAGTCGCCTCTTACGATACCATCAGTACCAGGGTGATCCTATTCTAAGCCGGGAACACACGGCTAAAAGTTACATTATCAACTCAAAAAATCCATCAAACGAAAGTAAAATTATAATAATACGGAATAGTTATGAGGTCCGTCGTAGAAGCATTGATATATATATATATTATGACGACGGTTCTACGATTTCTAATGATATATATTTTTTAAATTATCCGGCTCGACTTTCAACTCACACAAATACAAAACTCAGCTTAATCCTCGAGAACTGTATGTTATTATATTCGCAGGTATAAAAGAATTACAGTTTTCAATTCAAATTTAAGGACAAAATGAAATCCTTTCGTGTGTTCTGTAAAAAACGTGACATTGGCAAAGTAATTTTGTGCTCAACTGGCACGCTTGGAACGGAATAAAAGAACAGAATAGAACATTAATCATTTTTACCTGAGAATCACGAAAGTATTTCTGCAGCATGGCGTAGTGATCGGTGACAAAGACATAAGGCATCCATCGTTGATATTTTGCATATAATCTACCTGCCTCTCACTGACCAAACTGGATAGCGCCAAATTATTCGGACACTTTTCGCCGGAAGCCGTTTCTTTAACTGATGGCAGTTGGAATATGATTTCGTCAATTTTAGTTTAAATAAGAGGATAATAATAATTCCTACATAATAACTTCGGGACAACGGGATATACCGATATAGCGGGATAACCAGAGAGAACGGAGGACCAGACGCTACAGTCTCTGCATACCTCTTTCCCTCGTCCACTGTCATCAAACGCTTCGTACATGCCCTCCGGGAAAAAGCATGAGGACCTGCTTTTTATTTGACCTCCACTATCATCGATAATGTGTTTTCGAAGATCAACCAAGGTCTACCCCTACCTTTCTTACACTTTTCCTTCATAAATCTTTTTTGCAATTTTTTCTACACTTATTCATTCGACATGCCTGAACCTGAAAACGTTTCTTTATTCTCCTCGTGACATCCTTGCTAGTATCTGCCATACTTTGTTTTTCTTAATTGCGGATTCGACCAGCTAGACTGACTCCGATTATCCTACATAGAGGAGATCGTATCTCTACAGCATTTACCTTTCTTTCATTCTTCTTCTGTAATACCCACGTTTCACTGCCGTATATCAGCGTCGGACTGTGTTGTGTATTGCACAACTGCATTGCACTGCATTGTGTACGGCCAAACTATAATTCAACAATGCAACTATGATAATGTTTAGCCGTCTCATCAATGTGACTAAGACACCATCAACCCTATTACCGGCACTTATATGCCTTTCCACATTCAGTTCGTATCTTCCGTACTAAATATAATTGTCAGGTGTAAAACTTCATTCACTTTTTCTGGTTCTACTAATTCCTATATGTAATATATTAGATATACTCGTAGTTTTAACATTTTACATGGTAAGTCATATTTACAATTTAACCACATAATTGGAATGATGTTAAGATGTGTAAAAAACTTTCATAAAGTACAGAAATAGATTGTAATAGTTATAGTAGTATATATTTTAAACATGATATAACTATAATTTCTATATTGGGTATGCTCTTCTTATTTATACTAAGTTCTCACTTCTGGGTACATTTACTTATTTACTTTAATGTTTTGCTCACGTTTAGAAGTGTTATTTACGCACGTAAGGACTTACGGCCGTATAGACAGGTGAAAAAAATCTTATAAGTATCATTATCTAACATTTAATACTTTATGTTGACAGCGTTGAGTTTCGTCACTAAAACGCAATGCTTCCAGAATTCGGTGGAAAGTGGAGAACGGAATGTCTTAATACTAGGTTCCCTCTACCTACGCTGCTGTGTGGGGGATACAAATTCTACACAGCAGAATAGGCAGAGGGAAAGCAAAAAATATTATAAATAGATTTAAATCAAAAAAATCTTAACTTAAATATACGCATTTTAAAAAGCAATCAATAAAATGTACCTTCTACATTAGTTATAAATATGTATAGGCATGTAAAAAAAATAAGTATGATATATGTAAATACCTTGCATATCTGTAGCCACTATCTGGACATTAAACCCAAAAAGGACAAATGTTCCACTTATAGCCAATGGTCTCTAAAATATATTCCCTTGGTAATACATTAATATTAGTGTACAAGTGTAACTATATACAGTTTACAATGTAGTCATATTATATAACACAAAATCGAAAGGTAATATAGTACTACATACCTCTTTAAGTAAATTGCTAAATAATGTTCTAGATCTTTGCAGTAATAATTCTCTTCTGTCTCGTTTTCGTAAAAATATTTTAAATTCATACTAGAAAAAAGCAGCTAGACTGAATATTTTTTTATATTAAATTAATGAAAAGTAACGGTAGTGTGGTGGGAAAACTAAAATAACGTTCTATATCAAATTAGATACTTAGTAGTATTACAAGCATTTTTAATCTTCATTTAATATAAAAATTGGCTTGGAAGAGAACTAATTCTATTAAAATAACAGTTCGCTTACAAGATGTTTCATATTGTAAATATGTCAACTTAGTATATATGTAGAAATCAGGAAAATAGCCTTTATCTACTCAATAATCTGCGAAATTTCTAATTTCTCAGCAAGGTGACTATTAAGTACTCATTAGTAAAATAAACTCGTTAGTAATATAAAATCATTATTTAAATTATAAAATACCTCATTCTTGAGCCTTTCTTCACTCCAATTGCCTACTAGCACATTATTATTATAAGTCATTTTTATATATATTATATAATCAAAAATACAAAGCAGTAAAATTTCAAATGTAACTGTCAAAATTGCAGTGATAGTGATGGACTCGAGTTGCGTTCTTTGAATGTAATAGTTGAATAATACAAATATGTACATTATATCACTACAATCATAATATTTGCATTTAAATTGGTATTGTCACAATGTTACAATTCATAACATAATTTGTTGTAAATTATTTCAATTAAAAAAAAATTAAATGCTTGTTTAGTTTGTCAGATACCATAATTATGCTTAAGAGATCTTGCATAGATTTTTTTCAATGAGTCTGCTAGACTTCCTCCACATTTATATTAATTATAGACACCACGCTACATCACGGTACAAAGCTTGTCCATTAGTGATCAGCGCTATAAGCGTCTACATCTTATCCAATTAGGTAATACTATTTTTTCAAAATTAAAAACTATAAATATATAAGAAATATTTTAATTTACATAATCTGTTATGCTCATATAACAATCCTCTGTCATAGTTGATTTTATGCCTGGCCACACATGTACAATAATATTGTCAATAAAGTACGTATTGTCAATGTTTGAGCGGTCGGTTTGTCAATATTATTGTAGATTTCTAGAATTCTGTTTGCCACGACAGCGGGAAATCGGGGGAAGCAGAGGTATTGTCAGTTATATTGTCATGAGTGGGTGCGTGGCAATATTTTAGTTCAAAAAAAGACAAAGCAGGCGGACGCTTATGCATTTTTTTTTCAAGACGGTAATATTTTATTGAGTTAATTAAAACATGGGAAACTTATCCAGAGCTATGAAATATATCTATTGAACCATATCGCGATTAAGTCAAGTAAAATTGTGCACTACTACCACTACAAATGCGTGTGCTGTACTTCTAAAGCACATTTATGACGCATGGGAGAAGAAACGCACGAAATGCCATTGTAGTGTTTTGTGATTTATCCAAAGCCTTTGATTGAATAGACCGTGAAAATCTGTTAGTAAAACTACATCATTATGTTATAAAGGACTACTGCCCTAATATTATTGCGTCACATCTAAATCAAAGAATCCAGAAAGTTAGTATATATCATGTAATATCATCTGGATCTCATCTAAGGATGGACATTCCACAAAGATCTATTCTTAGTCCCCGTTAATTTCTTCTTTTTAATAACGATCTACCTTTTTATGTAAAGAACCTTTGTGATTATTGTGCTTTTCGCATGATACCTCTTTAATGTTAAAGGTAGACAAAAACAAAATAAACTATGACGAAGTGCATTATCACATATTCTTTGTTAGCACTTGCACTTGTGAATAAACTCAGCTCTGCCGCGTTCACAATCAAATAATAAGACAAATGCCGGACGTTAAAACTTCCCGACTTATCTACTATAGCTATCTTCATAATATTTTATCTTATGGAATGCTGCTATTGGGCAGTGCTTCAGATTTAAATTCAATATTCATTCTCCAAAAAAGAGCCGTAAGATATATCTTTATAGATATCTTAAGAGCTTAGGTTATCATAAGAGCTTGAGATTCTCTGCGAGACGTTTTTAATAATGCAGGTATTATTACAGTTGCTTCATAATTTATAAAAAAAACAGCTTCATCCTGTATCCCGCGCACAGCAGGGTAGGCAGAGGGAAACTATTGTTAAGACACTCCGTTCCCTACTTCCTGCTGAATTTTGTAAGCATTGCGTGTTGAGTAGCAGAACTCAACGCCGCGCTTTGCCTCGACACCAGAACGAAGAAATTGGAATATAAACGTAAATAAATATTTCACTTCCTCGAGTTGGGATCGAACCCACAACCGTCACGTTACAGTCACACGCTTGTGCCGCTGCGCCACGACGGCCTCAATTTGTATATTAAAATATTCTGTTTTTCCGACACCATATACAGTATCATTTTAAAAATTGTTATAGACATTGATAGGAACGAGAAATTACCAACTTTGAGCCAACTTTGAGCTTTTTCCAAGCCAACTTTGAGCGACTGCGTCATACGAAATATTGTCAATAATATTGCGTAATGTTTGGGGCCATATATTGAACCAGACTATTGTCAATATTGTATTGACAATAATATTATGCCCCTGCCTCCCTCGACATTGTCGTGGCAATAACTAGAATTGCTGAAAATCTATAATAATAGTGACAAACCGGCCAAACACACACAATTTTATTGACGATATGTACTTTATTGACAATATTATGTGTGTGGCCAAGCATAAGTGTAATTGATGGAAAATATTTTTTTTAATCCGAAAATAACGAAGTCTCTATTAGTCTTAAATATCCCGCGCAATTTAAATTTGATACCAATCGCTAGTTACTTTTTAACCATAATTTTTGATACTTTGCAGCATTCATGTATAGTTATTAATATTTAATAGATATTTGACCTCGTACCGAGAATCATAAATGATCTCCCGTTTAATTTAAGTAATATGATAACAGAAGAAAATATAAAAAAGTGCTAAAAAATATTTTATCAACAATAGGTTTTAACTTTATTTTTTTTTTAACTTTACCTTAAGAATGAATAATAGTGTTTAACTTTATTTTATTTTTTAATTAAAAAATTAATACTAAATTGTTAGATGGTAATAAATAAAATAAATAAATGTGTATTGATCACTTTTAACTTGAATATAATGTTTATCTTTCGCAACTTACAAAAACAATTGCTTTTAAAATATAACCGTAAGCGTTCTTTATTAAAAATGAATGACTTAGGAAATAATATTTCACATGTTTTTTCTTAAACTACTAAAATATTTAAAAAATACATTATAAATGCATTTATGAAACATTTTAATTCAAAAGAAAGTAAAATAAAAAAAAAACAAAGGGTTTTTTCCACCAAATTTAATAAACAACTATCCAGCATTGTTTCTCTAGTGGATCACTTCATCCTACATAATATCATTTGATGATTTGACTAAAGAGAATGACAGTTATTTTTAATCTCAAATTAGATATAGGTCATAAGTTCATCGTTCTACAGTAACGTGTACGATTGCTCATAATTTAGAGTTAAATAGTAGAATTTTCATGACAGAACCTCTCTTATTTTATCATTCCTTAATATTTACACATATGTAATAATAATGGCATATAAATATGTTAGATTATGTACCATTATGTTAAGTGCACTTTTAACGTGTAAGTGTATAAAATTTTCATCTTTAGATGTTGTTTACAATAAAGGTGTAGATGCATATGCAAAAGAACGTTGGTCGGAGTGTATCCTACAGTTTGAGGGAAGTCTTCATTTATATAAAGTTTATAAATCAATTATAATTAATTGTAGAATTAAATGTAAGTCTGAGAATCATAAACGTATATTCAGTGAAAATATTGAAGAACTGAGACTATTTGAATTTTTTCTTAATATGAAGGATTGTTTAACACAATGTCAGCAAGGAGGCTTTGAAGATGCTAAATTGTTAAGTAATGCATCTGATACAGTGTTGTTTAATATGCAGCATAAAAAACCATACGCCTATTTACACTTGTGCTATTATCAAAAAAATGCTTTACATAAAGCTGCTTCAGCTGCTTACACATATTTTATGGCAAATACTGATGATAAACGGATGCAAAGAAATGTAGAGTATTACATTCAACAACCAGAAGTAAATATTAAAGAAGTCAATGATTTAGAAAGTGAGGACTATCAAATTTTATATAAACTTGGCCTACAAGCATATGAAAAAAATAAATGGGGTGAAACAATTGCAAATATGGAAGAAACATTGACAAATTATATGACTTGGGAAAACTTTTGTCGTGCAGATTGTGACCATCAACAAAATCAAGAGTTGTCATCAGAGTTTATGATAACTATTTCAAACACTATACTTCCCGTTCTCATATGCAGGCAAAAATGCCAAGATAAATTGAATCCTTTATACAAAACAGGTGTAGAGTTTTTAGCAGATGTATTAAATTATTTACAAATATCCTATTATCACATGGATAGACTGGAAGATGCTGCAAAGGGAGTAGCTACTTATTTATCTTTACATCCTACCGATGAAGATATGCTTGAAAACAAACGCATTTATAAAACAGTTGTTGATGAAAACAAATTTACAGAAAGATCTGACATTATCCATTATTTAAAAAGAGATACAAATGAAAAGCAGTTATTGAATTTTTTTCTGGAGAAGGACAATAATATTCCTAATGCCAATGTTGTATAATCAATAAACTTTCTAGCAGAATATTCACTGTAATAATAAATATACAAGTGTATTTTCTTAAAGCTCTAATTTGTTTTTTATATGTACATTAATGTTATATAACTTTTTTATATGTACATTATCATTACACATGATTTAAATGAATAACGATTTTTCTATGTTTGTATATTAAATATAATGAAATAAAATTAATATTCTTTATTAAAATTGATTACTATTATTGATTATTACTCTATACTTAAACCACCCTTTTAATATTTTCATTTCACAAAATGATTAAATTAAGCACACAACCTAGAGTTGATTAAAAATTTAATAATTTTAGAATATTTATTTTAATAATAAACATTATGGGATACATATTTTTAAATATACTTACATAAAACTAAAAGGCTTTACAACTTATCTATAATGTTATTTTACTTTACTAAACATTCCTCTGGTATGATCTTGCTTTTAAAAATATATGGGCAAACCACCATTTGTAATACAATTTTATATTTTATTGAATCTAGTAGAATAATAAAACAAATATTTTAAGAACAGCATATCATTAGAATAGTAGCTTAGTAAGTCCATATTGGTAACACTATGGAATTTTTTGTAATGGCGATACTTCGGGGGCCAATATCTGTCATACAAATCATTGAATAGCACTCAAAGATTGAATTTATTTTAAATATATATTTTCCATTATCAACTCACTTAGAATTTAAAATATTATTGTTTCATATTTTACAACAATAAAATAAAGTAAGTTCCTAATTTTTTGTCCTTCTTAGTGTGCTAATGTATTTGGAATATAAATATCTATATTACTTAAAACACCTCAATGGTGAAGGTATTGTTGTATATGTCCGTATGCATTTTTTTAGTTTCATCCTGTACCTCGTATCTAGCTGGGTATGCAGAGGGAACTTAGTGTTAAGACATTTCATTCTCCACTTTTGACCGATCTTAAAGACCTTTGTCTTCTTGTCCCCGCGAGGAATGAAAAATAACTCCCCCGAGTCGAAATTGAACCCACTAGCTTAGCGTTTACAGTCAGACGCTGTGCCACTGCACAATCACAGCTGCAAATAGACAATAAATGTAATAACAACAAATTTTTGTACATACATTTTGTAAGCGGCAAAAACCTTTTATCTAATATTTTATAGATATAATATGGTACATTTCAGGTGAAGAACATAACATGGCTTCAGATGTGATTGAAGATAAGCTGACTATTAAAAATATATTATTCACCAAAGCGTTGCCAAACTACACAATTCCCATACCAATGGATGGTTATAAAATTTTTCCATGTACTGATTGTGGTGATAAGTATGCATCTAATATTGTAATGATTTGAATATTAACTTAATAAACAACTCAATATTTTTTTCTTTTTTCAGATTTTTGCTAGAGTCCAGTTACAATTACCATATTAACAGAAAATCCTTGCAAATAACATATTTGTGTAAACATTGTGGTAATGTCATTATTTTTAATAATAGATGTAAATTACTTTCCCACATCAGGTCCCATGCATTTAAAACTGCTACTATTAATGTAAGTGACTTAAAGATAGAACCTCTACCAATTCAAGAAATAAAATGGACAGTTGCAGAAAGACTCACTAATGATGAAATAAGACCAAAACCTACTAAAAATGATATCTGCTTTGAGTGTGATGAGGTAATCAATTCAACTGGAGCCATACAAAAGGATAGAAGAAATCACTATATGAGATACACAAATAAAGTCTACATGTGCCCTGTGTGTCTATTTACAGTACCTAACACTTGCATGTTAATAGCACATCTAAGGATTCATTTAAGAATTTCTCCATATTTCTGTCCTGAATGTGGTATTAATTTATCCAGCAAAAGTATAAGATATCCATATTTCCATGATTGTGAAGGTTTTAGAATGATCAGAGCCACTACAAGAGTGCAATGTAAGCAAATAAATTGTAACAAAACTTTTCATCCAAATGAGTATAGAGAGCATATTAAAAGTCATATTAAAACAACATACAAATGTTTGAAATGTTTCATTGTATGGCGAAATAAAAAACATTTACCTTGTCTGTGTGATGAGAAGAAAATTGCAATTTCCCTTGAGTGTGAAATATGCAATTGTATGATACTTAAAAAAGAAAGTACCTATACACACTTAAACAATCATTATATGACAACAACTGAACAATTTGGAAGCCAAGTTTACCCATGTTTGATTTGTAATGTTTCATTTAATGTCATTTCTCATTTAATAAAGCACCAAATAGATGCTCATGGCATATGTAAGGAAATTTTGTCAAAATTTTTACAGGAATCTGATTCTAAAAGTATATCAAATGGAATATATCGCGTAGTTAAGAGATGTGATAAATGTTTAAGGAGCTTTATATACAAATGTCGGTTAGAAAATATCCATACGCTGCCAAGTGCATGCCCATATAAATGCAACATTACTACAATAAATAATCCGTCTTCTAATAAAGTAGGAAAGAATAAAATCAAATGTGGTATTTGCAAAGTATATATTATTGATGATTGGAAATCAGTCAAAACTCACTTTGCAGAATTTCATGAAAATCATCAGTGTTTGGATTTAACTTTGTCATTGAAAAGAATTGAAGATATAAATTCTCTTATTAAAGAATCAAATAAATTACATCACAAAAAGAGTAATAGACCAAGAGTAAAACGTATAAGAAGAATAAAAATATCTAAAGAATATTTAAGAGATAGGAAATTTACATTAAAATCAAAAATTGAACCTTGTAGTGCACCTGGTGTAGATAATTGGTGCAAGTTATGTAACATTAAATATAATGACGAATTACGTTTTCAAGAACACATTATCACTCACAGAGATCCTTATATGGCATACCAGTGTCTGGAATGTGGGCAATGCTTTGTTGTTAAACCTTCATTCTCTACTCACCTGTTATTGGAACATGATATATCAAATGTTAATGAATACATAGATAAAAAAAAATGTTACAATGAACTTGCTTTATCTAAACATATTAACAGTGGCTCAAATGAAAATCATGCTCCTCTTAAAGAAAATCAATGTAAAATTTGTAGAGATCAATTTGAAAATGCCAATGACTTTCAAAAACACTTTAGAATGCATGGGATGGCATTTTTAATGAAAAATAAGAGCAACAGTCCATAGTCCATATGATTTTATTTAATAAAATATATATCCACACATGTCATATTTTTTTGTAGGTCACTATTAAATTTAAAGAATCTTAGCTATATTTCTTGAAATAATTAGAAACTAAAAATTAGCAGTGTTTAATAATATTTTATTTTTATTGTGTACAAAATTTATAAAATGTTCTAGATATTGTTATAAATAATAGTCCTATAAATATTATAAATGTGAAAACCTGGTGTTTTTTCCACTATCACGCAAAAACTACTTGAGCAGATTAAAATAAAATTTTACAGTAATATAGCTTATACATCAGGGTGACATATAGTCAAAATTAATATAAAGATTTATTTATATATTTGGCTATTGTATAACACTAAAATTTTAAGCGGGCGAAGCCGGTTGGTGTTAGTTGTTTATATTTTTGGTACCATTTCATAATTTTATTGCATTTACCGTTATGTTTCCAATACTTGTTAATACTTATAACCCCTATGATTGGAGTATTTATGATGGATGTTTTGCAAAAATCCTTATTCATGCTAAATAAGAGCTATAATGTCACGTAAACATAACATCCTTTAGTATCTACTTCATTTTAATTTCAAGTTTATTTACTTCATTTGTATTGTTTGCAGTTAACCAAATAATTTATGAATGTATATAGTGTGTTGAGTTCTGCCATCCAACACATGACGTCTCCAGAATTCAGCAGAAAGTGGGGTAAACGGTGTCTTAACACTAGGTTAACTTTGGCTACCCTGCTGTGTGCGGGATACAGTGTGAAGGTGATAAATAAAAAATTGATTGTGAATTTTGTAACAAACTTTGTTTTATATTTCTAAAATGCTTTATAATTATAAATGTATTGTATATAGACATTATGTCAATATGCAATATTAATCATATTCTTTAATGAGGCTGTCTTGGCATAGGCGCACGAGGGTGTGACTGCAATATGATGGTTGTGGGTTCACTCAGGAGAATGAACCATTCATTATAAATAATGTCTCTTTTTTTAGTGTCTTAACACTGTTCCCTCTGCCTACATGAAGAAACATTAATCAATATATGATTCTTTTATTAATAAATTGGACACTATATTTATCATTAACAAAAAATATTTATTAAGATTTGTTACATTAAGCTTACATAAAAAATATATTATACATAAAATACAAACAAAATAAATTTAATTATTTAATTTGTCCATATTTGTTGTATATATGAAATGATGCAAGAATACTCATTGTCAATTTTTTATAAGTATTTTTATAAAAAATGTCAATATTTATACTTGAATAAAGATTTAATCTAGAGAGGAATAATCAGTCTTTCTTTATTCTTATACATCTCAGACAGTTATTCTTATAAATCTTTATTCCTGCTTATTTAGATATAAAGGGTGGTAAGCCAATTTCCCTTTAAGACTGCAGCGACACATAGGACATCTTTTTTCAATTTGTAAAGACTGCTCTAGACATTTAAGGCAGTAAACATGACCACACTTAGTAGAAACCAATGGTTTAGTACCTAGTAATTCATCCCAACAAATAATACATTTACCAAAATTCTTTGATGTTTTGTCTTTGTTCTTTTTCAATCTTTTTGGTGGGACTTGAGATGGCTGGAACATAAGATTATAGCATAAATAAATAAAGTGTTTAAATAACAGGTTTTAAATTTTCTTAATGCCACAAAAGAATATTGGAGGCACTTAAGCAGAAAGTAAACATTGGAGTATTTTTTACAGTAGTGTATATTATTTGGAAATCACAAATTTATTCAAATTATCAAGAGCATAATTATATTATGAATCTTTAATTTTTGAAATATTTGTATAAATGTTTTTAATGAGACTAGCTATCCTCTAACATACAGACAAGCTTGACCATATAAAAAGTAACAAAGTAATTCAGCTTAATACATATTCATTTATAAGTGTCATACACAAACAACTTTTTACCAATGAACAAATATTTTTATTTTATAGTAAAATATCTTATCACTTCATATTCTTATGTTATTTACTGTGTAGTAAGTTGTAGGAAAGTGAAAATAACTATATTGAATTTATTTTTAAATTACCCACTTAATTTGACTTTGTAAATTGATGATGAAGCATATATATTAATTTTTAACTTTAATTTTCATAACCAAATACATTTAATAATGTAATATAATCCAACCAAACTATTTAACCAAACCAAATTATTTAAGCGACTTACCAGATTAGTGTCCTCTTTCTTTTTTCTAGATGAGTTTCTGTTTGGACTTTGCGTATTTATAATGTCTAAGCTCGAGTCAAGGGAGTCTTCACTGTCAACTTCAATAACAGTATCGGCTAGAGCCCTATGATCAGCTAATATAAAAGACTCCGATAAATCAATAACAATATTTTTACACCTATTCATTGTATCCGAGCAGATGTAAACTTTTGTTAGGTGAAATTGATTAAAACTGGACTGACTAGTCTTAGACCTTTGTAACTTAGCAGGTCAGCCAATTTTGAAATTATACAAATAAATTACGAATTTTTAGCTTTAGGGAAAGTTCTATAATGCTGTAGCTTGTACGTAATGTGTACGGCAATTGGCAAAACAATTTTATTTATGACTTACGGAATGATAGTAAAATGCAGATAACAGATTCTAGATTCAAAATAATACAGAAAAATATTAAGCCTGGCTACACATGAAACACGTACAATAATATTATCAATAAAGTACGTTTTGTATTGTCAAAAATATAGTGTGTGTTGGGCCGGTTCGTCGATATTATTGTAGATTTCAAGAAATTCTATTTTTTCCACGATAATATCGGAGGGAGGCAAAGTCATTATCAATAATATTGTCGTGTGCGGGCATCGATTACAACTCCCGCGGACATACAAAAAAAATTTTTTACATGTATGCCGCACACTGCAGAGGAAATCTTAAGATATAATTTCATTAATTACCATAATATAGAGCATAGCATTTTTTTACTATGTTATTAAGCAGTGGTTCGATGAAAACAATATCTTTGTCGTGTTCCCCCTTTTCCTTCGAGTTCTGGAGGTATTCATTCTGGAGTGTTGAATAGCAGAACTCAACACTGCGTTTGGCCTCATATCAGAGAGAAAGAAATGTAAACACGTTGGTTTTAACAGACATAATTTATGGCCCGTGCTCGACTCGTTTAATGTCACTTTGAACGTCACAATATATTGTTGTATTTTAAGAGATATGATAAATATAGAACGCTCTGTACTGCTTAAGTTAATGCTATATCAGTATTGGTTTATACTTTAATTTTAATTATTTTTACGTTTAAAGTCAGAAACACTAAAAATCGAATTTAGAGTCTAAAAATGTTTCTATTGAACCCATTTAACAGTACTATAGGTTTAAAAAGTTTTTCTATCTGTAGCATTTTTAAATGCTAATAACATGAACATGACATAATGAATAATGACATTTGTAATTGATCATTGGTGACAAATTGATTTTTTTTAAATTGTTAATATTGTTATTAACAAATTTTATTGTATAGATTTCCTTCTTTAATTATTTTTATACGAGATTGTGATAAATCTTTGACAAGCACTATCTTAACGTAATACAATCTTTATCAAATTTAAGTAAAATTAATTATTTTTATTAATAAAATTATACAGTAAAATATATTACATAAAGTGAAATAATTTTTTATGATTTTAGAATATACAATGCACTTGGGCGTAAACATTTCTAATGCACTACAACACTTGGAAAGTGTTAAAGCTGCTGTAGATCAAAGTGATGATCCCAAATTAAAGGTTTGTTGCCACTAAAACTTATTTCAATTCCTTTTCTTGCCAAGTGAATATAATTATACTATAAGAAAATACACTATAATCTCTAAATTGACAAGAATTTTAATCATAAGTTTTTCAGCTCTTTAAATAGTTAGATTTGGTTAATATAACATAGATAAGGAAACTTTAACATTACTTTTATAATAAAGGAGGTAGGTTTTTTAAAAAAAATATTTTGAATCATAGGAATTCCTTGTATTATATCTAAAGTACTTTCTTTATACATCATGGTTAAAAAGTAATAAGTCTAGAGATTCCTATTGAATATTTGACACTCAATGTTTTGAGTTCTAGTGTTGAATTATTAAAAATATATACATACATAATAAATTAATTTTTCTTTTGTTGTTAAATTATAAATAGATTTTATTCAGTTATCTAGTAAGATATTTGATGTTCAAAATTATTACATATTGTATTGTTTCATTTAAAAAACAGGTGTTTTCTTTTTCCTATGTATAGCTAAAGATTAGTAGCAATGCTGTAGTCAGATTTTTTAAGAAGATGTATGATTATTTCTAATTTACTAAGTTTTCCTTTATATTTATTATAACAATTTTCAAACTGTTGTTTTGCATAGTAAAATGTTTGATTTATTGTTTAAATAACTTTTGTTATTGACACAAACATGATTTAGTCTGCTTAAAATTATTGCTCTAAAATAAATAAAATGCCATTGTGGTGCAGCGGCACAAGAGTGTGACTGTAATGCGAGGATTATGGGTTCAATCCCCACTCGAGGAAGTGAAATATTTATTTACTCTGGTTTCTTCGCTCTGGTGTCGAGGCAAAGCGCGGGGTTTAGTTCTGCCACTCAATATGCAATGCCTCCAGAATTCGGCAGAAAGTGAGGAGTGTCTTAACACTAGGTTCCCTCTGCCTATCCTGCTGTGTGCGGGATACAGTGTGAAGCTGATTTATTTTTATATACATAAAAGGACATGTACTGACTGAATGAGGTAATACACATGCACAGCTGTAAGCTGTGAAATGAATGAACGCTGATGAAAGGTGACATTTGGAAAGATTTTTATTTTCGTAACATGGACATCCACTAAAAATGGATTTTGAAAGATTTTAAACTTAATGATTTTTTAAATTTCTTTAATTTGAAGTTGAAAGTTTGTATGGAAAAAATAAATAAATTGACACCAATTTTTATAAAATTTCAAATTCCGACAAAAAAATATTTAATTGAACATGTGTTTCATGGTTTTTTGTTTTCATCTAAAATACAGTCTCAAAGATTAGGTAGAAAGCAGAAAATGCAGCATCCTAAAACTATGTTCCCTCTATCTATTGTGCTTTATATAGGAATATAAAGGAAGCTTAAAATATAAATATTTTCATTTCCAGGCAGCAACAAATGATGACCTTAATCTTCTAATAAACCTTCTAGACAGTCCAATACTAAAAAGTATTGCTACTTTACATGACTCTGTTGGCATGCTCTCTACTCAAGTTTCCCACCATCCTTCTATATTGCCTGGGGATTTTGATATTACTCCTGCTGGTACAGTATTCAAATAAAAATATAAAAAATAATATATACTCTTTAGTATCTAAAGTAATAAATGTTTTATTCAAGTATTTAAATTACATGTACCAAATGAATTTGTAATTTGATATGTCTTAATGATTCTTTATGCTTAAAGATTGTGGCCATCATGGTGCAGGGCATAAGGGGCATCAAATTTTTCAATGACTGTAAATGTTATTTGATTGACACTAGCGAGAATGAAATTCACATTTAAAGTCAATAATACCATGAAAATCTAACACATATTTAAAGGTTTGCTTTGTATTATTGAGTTTAAATGTGAATTAAATTTTTTATTTAATGAATGTTCAACAATATTATAAACATTCTGAAAATATTAAATATAATGTAATTTCTATAGGTGATTTAGCTTTGCAAGCTAGAAACCTGTATGGTACCCATGAAGGTGAAGAAGAACAGAGAGTACCTCAAGTGTCACCTCCAAATAGCTTAGAATTTGGTCCTGGATCAGACAATGAGCACATTTTGGGCTTAGACTCAGCATCTGTTAACTCTAATATGTCACCAAAGCAGGTAACTTTAGTTTTAATATATGTTTCTTTAATAGTACTAAAAGAGCGCGAGTTTCTCGTGATTTTAAGGAAACAAAAATAGTATTAAAAAAACTAAAGAACGGCTGAAGAATTTCATTATTCAGATCCTGCCTCCATTATTAGACCAGCTTGTTGATAAAATAATATTGAATTTTTACCTAAGCTATGTATAACTGTTAAGTTTCATTAGTAGTATATAATAATAATAATAAGCCTTTATTCAGTATTTACCACCTTTTGACTTAACTTGAATAAATAGTAAAGGCCTCCTCCAACCTTTTCCAGTCCCTTCTATCTTTTGCAACTCTGTGCTACGTCTTCCATGCTACTTGTCTAATATTATCCTCCCATCGCCTTGGTGATACTAATTATGTAACTAATTGGCTCCGCTTATCTTTACCTCTGATTGTGTGTCCAGCTCACCTCCATTTAAGTATCTTGATGTTAAGAATTACATCATTTATATACATGTTCTGCATCTGATGATGTGGCTTCTTAGCTTATCTGATTTCCTCACTCCTTGCACACTCCTTTCCATTGCCAGTTGAGAGGATTTTAATTTATTCTTAATTAATTATGTAGAGGAGTGTTTGACACCCATATATTAAGATCATTAGTAGTAATTGTATCAATTATTAGGAAATGGTTCATATTTAAATGCTTACATTTTATTACATAGATCGTTACAGCCTGATATAATAAAACCATGTTAAAATCATCGTCGCCAACAACTTATATTGCCTGACCTTGATTGAGCCTTGGTTTTACATCCAATCGGGTGTTAAACTAGCTTGGTTGTTCGATTTATTATTAGATAGCTGTCTCCAAGGGGTAAAACAAAGTGACATGGGAGTGAAAGTAGGTGAGTGAATGTGAATTGCCTGCTGTACGTAGACGATTCAGTGCTTATTGCATCATCAGAATGCGAGTTGCAGGCATTAGTCACCACTCTGAAAAAAGGTGTGAAAATAATGGTCTCAGCCTGAATGCGAATAAGACGAAGTTTCTGGTATTTAAAAGAAATTAAGAAAGAATGGAATGCAAGATCAGTGTAAATAGTTAGATATTAGAACAAGTGAATGAAGTGGAATTATGGGATGTGGATATTTGGGAAGTATGTTAAGTAGAGATGTAGATGAAAGTAAAGATACGAGATGGATGCGGAAAGGCGTATTACTGCCGGTAACAGGGTTAACCGAGCCTTAGCTGCATTGTTCAGACAGCGAAACATCGCCGATAACAACGTAGAGTTCTTAGTAACGATGTAGTACCGACGTTATTATACGACAGCGAAACGTAGGTATTACAGAAGATGAATAAAAAAAGATAAATGCTGTGGAGACGCGGAATCGGCTTAGCAGATCGAATCCGCGATGAGGATATACACAGAATGGTAGGTACTAGCGAGGATGTCACGGTGAGAACGAAGAATAAAGTGCTCAGGTTGTTTGAGCACGTCGAACGAATGAGTGATGAAAGAATGGCAAAAAATATGACGGAAAAGTGACCGATAAGAGAGGTAGGCGTAGGCGCAGCGTGAAGCAAATTTAAGTGAGAATAAGTGTCGAAAGAATGGGAAACAAAAAAATATGAAGAAAAGGTGAGTGGTGAGAGAGGCAGTGTGTGGCCTCTGTTGACCTTCGGAAACAGTATTTATAAAACTGGAGGAAGGTCACGTAAAAAGCGTGAGAAATCTCTATATGCTGGTAGATGATGGTGGACGCATTTGACGCTCTATCCTTCCTGGCTACCCTGTTAATGATATAGCGTAAAGCTGGAAAAAATAATTATATAATTAAGAGTTTTCTTATATATTAATTGAAGCCGTCGAGGCACGACGGCATTGGGTATTACCACCCTTAAGACTTAACACTAGGTTCTCTGCGCACGTATAGCTGGGAAAGTATCCAACATATATATGTCGGATACAATATGAAGCTAAAAATATTCAATGTTTCAGAACCGAGGTATTCTTGAAATGTCACGAAATGATGACTCTCTTGTATCAGCCTCAGCCAATATAGTAGCAGGAGATTGGGCCCAAGTTGAAATTATTAATTTAGTTAATGATGGCACTGGACTTGGATTTGGTAAGAGGGTTAATAGTAAACAATATTAATATTACTATATTATTATACTAGTGGGCCCCGCGAGGCGTCCCCCTTTTGTAGAACACAATCATTTGTTCTCATTTCAATTAGGACAAAACCTAAACGTTGGTAGCTAAAGTTTTAGCTAATCAATAAAATATTTATTTTGAAGCAATATTGCCGCATGCCACTGTTTCTATTGCATTACTTTTATATTCTTGTGAACCAATTGAAATAAAATAAACACTAAATTCAAATTCAATTAATTTTATTCAAAATTAGAAGGTACAAGCTTCATTTTTTGAACGTCAAACAATCTACCACCAGTTCACTAAAGTTAATGCCTCAAACCTGAGAAGAACCGGCGCAAAAAAGTCGGCGGAACTTTTTTTTTAAAGTCAATGTTATACAATATTTAATTATTCATGATAATGATACCTTTGAAACAGACTGGAGCGAGCATTTCATTCCCAAGGCGTGTTCATTTATAAAATCATTAATTTGGTAATAATCTTTAACACACAAACGTCTTTTCACAATTTTTTTGAATAGTGATACAGGAAATTCTCTGACGTTTTCTGGGATCCTATTGTAAAAGCGTACACATTGTCCCATAAAATAATTACGGATTCGATGCAATCGAGTCACAGGTGAACATTAAGTGAAGCTTGTCACAAACCAAAAGGGAAAGCTGCATTTAAATCAGTTATGCCGTTCCTGAGATTTGTGGGACTGCAAACACGACGGTTGTGAGTTCAATTCCCACTCGGGGGAATGAAATATTTAATATTTTCATATCCTCTTTCTGATAACGAAGTAAAACTCAACGCCATGGCGTTGAGTTTTACTTCGTTACGTAATCCTTTGGGATTACGACGATAACGTATCGTTACGTAATCCTTTGGGGTACGTAATCCTTTGGGATTCGGTGAAAAGTGGGAATCGGAAATAACTTTATGGGAACGGAGTGTCTTAATATTAGGTTTCCTCTGCGTACCTTGCCATGTGCGGGATACAGTGTAAAGATAAAAAACAAAAAAGTATTATAATAAAAAAGCAATAAAGTATTAGGTTCATATGTTACATAACTTCTAAAATTTATTTATTATTGAATGTAGATTTTTTATTTTAGGTATCATTGGTGCTAGAACTAGTGGGGTTATTGTTAAAACTATATTAGCAGGAGGAGTCGCCGATC
>DWGR01000781.1:0-19443 GCA_018247715.1 Heliconius burneyi
ACGTACACTAGTTATAATGTGATTTTTAAAACTACAAGCTGGTACGTTGACATTATTTCCTAATTGCACGGTGACACTAATTTCGTAAGTTTATAAGTCGAAAAAGATTATCTAGTACGTATGTTTAACAAATGTAGGTACTATATAAAACAGACAATCAATGTCATTAAAAAAGATATGAAGATATATAATACAAATATACAAACAATTAAACATAAACTATAAAATTGACTTTATATTAATTTTATTATTTATATTATTGTTAAGTATATATCTATTTTTGACGTGATAACGTCTTATAAATCGAAGATCGCGGGCTGCGCCCCTCAAAATGGATAACTCATTGTCACGTTCCGCCTGAGCCAAGGGTGCAAGCGAGAGCGCGGAAACAGCGATAAAAGATTGAGACAAGATTCTCTTAAGCGAGGCGTTCGACTTGTGACGCATCTACTCATTTATTGTTACTTGTTTTTAAGAAGCGCATTGTTACTTGTAATTAGTCTGTATAATTTAAGTACTTAAAAAAGCTGATTTAACGAGGGCAAATAAATGTAAATTTATTGAAAAATTCTAGTTTTCAAGTAACACGTTCTAATATCCCTGCTTCTAAGTAATGAGTAAAATGATTACGATAATCATTCAATTTATTACAATTACTAAAAGTATATAATTTTTCATAAACTTTTTCTTAATACGTTGTCACGTAAATTATCCTCTCTAAACCAACTTTACAGACAACCTATTATTTATTTATTTTATTTTTTAGCTTTAGGGTAACCTGGTCTAGGAGTACTCACTAAAAGCTTAGAATATTCTAAAAGAAACAAACTGAAATAAAAAATCAATTAGTCATTTACTGCGTCTACAATCTAATATTATACCATAAAAAAAAACAGAAAAAATAACAAATTACTTTTTAACTCTCAGGATAACAAAAATAATCACAAGTGGGAATTGCGTACTCTTACACATATAGTTCTGTAAGAGTACGCTTCTAGGTTGATAAGAGTACGCGGATCGCTGATTAACTCATGGTCACTTGCAGAGACGGCAAATGGGAAGTTAGGGGGCAACCTAGTTTTAAAACACTCCGTTCCCATTAAAACACTTTCTTTTCCCTAATTATCCCCAAATTCTCTAAGCATTGCATATTAAGTAGCGGAACTCAACGCCTCAATTTCTTCCCATCCAGTGGAAATCGAACCCACCACCGACGCGTTTACTATCACGCTTGAGCCCGCGCCACGACGGCCTTAAAACATTGTTTTTTTTTTAAATATAAAAGCTTTTTGTTTTGAATTTAGAAGTTACTTTGATAAATTAGTGGCAGAACTCGACGCCGCGATATATAAAGCAATCGTAATTCAGTCATAAGTCATCACTATAAGAAACAAGATAATGCTAAGATTACCTTACAACCGTGAGAATCGTCATTGCTGACTAACAACATTCTAGTTCTTGATATTGTACTTTACTATGTAAAGTAACACAATATTGTAAAGATTTAAAAAATTAAAGTAACTCGAGTCAATAGTATAGAGATGGTGCAGATTCGATGGTATAAGCTTAACACTGAATCCTGCAAGTAGCAGGCTCCCCACTTTGCGGTGGATTCTGAAGGCAATGCGTGTTGAGTTAAATATTTATCATGAAAATTATTTTGTTTCTTTATGTATTTAACATATATTAGAATAACGATTCAATTTTACTAAGCGCGGATCCACTACGATGCCGGCCCGATGGGCATGCCCACAGACCACAAACTTAATTGACTTATAACACCAAGCTTAGTTGTCAAATCACGGTTTATTAAGCTTACGCTTAGACTACTAGCTAGTGATACTGCAACTGTGAAAATTTTTAAGAGAAAGCTAATTTCAATGATGATAATAAGTGGGTCTAAAAACCAACTCGGCCTTGGCCGATATAAGGTGGTGGAACCACCTCTATTTCTAACTTCTGCTAAATTAGTGGAAAGTGAACGTTGGTTTTTTCCCCTATAACATGCTGCGACAGATACTTGTTTTAAATTATAATTTATATAACAATTCAATTAATAATGTACATACATATTTCGAATATATACATATAGGTATATGCTTTTACAGCGTATCAGAAAACAATAGATTCTTCAATATACAAGTAACACTAGAACTAGACACTCAATAGACTTTTGAAACCTTGTTCATTTAGCTGACACAAGTAGCTAGATAAAATTCTAACAGTGACTTAAAGTATCCAGCTTTTTTAAATTCTATTTATTATTCCTATTTTATAAATAATAATTTTATTTCAATGAATAACCCTTTTAAGATTATTGGAGTACATAAAAGACATCCAATTATTATCACTTGAAATTAAAAAAAAACTTGTATATATGGTGTGGTACTTCTTGTTGATTGCTATTTTTATATTATTTTTAATATAAGCTTAAAGCTTTATAAATTTATATATATATATATATATATATATATATATATATAATTTATAGTTTATATAATTTTTATATCAAATACGTACGTGCTTTGGAATTTGTGAACTTTCACTGAGCTGTTCAAATAGAAACCATTATTCTTTTAATGAATTCTTAGAATTTCAACTGAGCGAGTCAATTTTATTATTTAAATTTTATTACTACACAAAGCTGCTTGATTCTCCCCTTTGCTTAATCACAAACTTCAATTTAAAACTCCTAATTATAATGAACTTAATATATAGGGGCCGTCGTGGCGCAGGAGCGCAAGGGTGTGATTGTGACTCGAAAAACGAGTGGGGATCGAACCCACAACCACCGTGAAATAAAACGAACGAATTTCAAATGTATATTTTCGTTTCTTTTCTTTGGCATTGAGGCAAAAGCGCGACGTTGAGTTCCGCCACTCAAGACGCAATTTCTCCAGAATTCGGCGGAAAGTGGGGAATGGAATGCGTTAACACTATGTTGCCTCTGCTGTGCTACCCGCCTGATGTGCGGGATACAGCGTGAAGCTGACATTAACATTGACAAAAAACGTATAAACTGTTTGAAAGAATATATTTCACTTATACAATTAATTTAGAGCGAAAGTAGTAGCCTTATACTTATATATTTTACTACCAAAATCTCCCTCTAGAATTACATGATATGTATAAACATCACATACATATCTACATATCATCATAACAGAAAATAGCGCTTCTCGTTACAGCCAGAAAGCTTATTTCTTGGTCCATTTTTGACTGGGCACATTCATAAGAAAATATTGTATGAACGTGGCCCTTATTTTCTGTTTTTCAAGGTCCACATTTGTCACGCCGGGGCCATAAACGTGCTGCGCAAATCGATAGTGCATAGCGAATCGTGTGTGGAAGCTGCAATTTATTGCTTATTGTGCGAAGGAGTTATGGCGGTGTTGGATCTAGTGACACAATATGCATATTTTCACTTTAATTTAAATTATTTTTACAAATTTAAACTTTTTAAGTAATTAATATATAAGAATTTTTATTAATTTACAAATAATAAATAAACTATAGGTACAAATTACAGTATTTGTGTTCGAATGACGTCAATTTACATGTTGCAGAAGAAATGTTTTCTATTATCAGTAACTATATACGAATAAATACGAATAAACAAATTTGAAAACCAAGAAACAATTATGTATTAAAAGATGTTTTTTTTTCGTACTAACTGAAGCGAAGGCACGCCTTTAAAAGCTTTACATTGCACCTGCATATCAGCTGCAGCTGCATCTACCGCGGGGATCTAACTAACAAATCATGGAATGTTTTTTAGCATATAAATTAGATTCATTATATTTTAATGACTGAATCACACCGTCGTAACGCAGGTGGCAAAGGTGTTTGTACACGCGATGGTAGTGGGTTTGTTTTAATTTTGTTTCATGCTTAATTTAATCACAGTAACACGCCACTCAACATGCTATGCTACCAAGATATTAATGATGGTGAAAGTTAATATCTAATGCCAAATTCTTGCTTTGTTTACAAGAGAAATATTAAATGATTTCTCTGCTGCTTAATATTTCATTAAGCTCTACACAAGTCTTGGTAAACGGCGACGCTGATGATACGAACGATTGCGTTTTCTATAGATCACAAGGCGAGTCATGGCGAATAATAACATGTTTTTTTATTTAATAAGTGGACACGTTCACAACCGGTACACCTGCCCTTGAACTGAACAGCATCTCAATATCCGGTTTTACTCATTTCTCTTAATACTTACTTTAATGACGTTTTAAAAGTTATATATAAGTACATTTTAATGCATGTATGAAAATATAAGCGACTATAAATTTAAAAGACGAAGAGGCAAAGGTCATTATTAAAGTTTTTATTATTTTAATAACAAAATACATAATTTAACATTTTAGGCTGTTTCAGAATGAGTACATTAAATTAGCCATTGACATCAACACATATGACTGTCAGTCAATTCTGTTTATTAAATGAATAATCATGTAGTTCAAGCGGGCGAAGCCGCTGGTGAGCCGCTAGTTAAATAATAAATAAATAGGTTCAAAAATATTGCTAATAGCGGAACAAAATTTCAAACTATCTTTGGTAATGGTATCAGAGAAAGGAAGTTCTTTGCGATAAGAGCAGTTTCAAGCAGTACTGCCTTCTGCGTCCGGTTCTTGACCCAACAGTTAAGCGATAGCCTCTAGAGATTTTGGTCGAGACTTTTCACTATGAAACCGTTAGCTTAAACGACCATTGGTAGTGCCAATTGGTACAATGATAGTGGTATCGACAGTTTGCAACGACATGGCATTAATTAAAGCACCTGTGGGTCAGGTCTAAATATTAAGTATTTTTTTCTGCCATCATGTTATTATCGTGAAAAATAAAAGAAAAATTTAAAGATTTATAAATTTTGGTAATTTAAATTTCTGAAGCAACAAAGTGGCTTTGTAAAATTCTTCTTTATATTCTGAATTATACAATCAATTTAATGTTTCTGCACTTTGAACGTACTTATAACAAGAAATTCAAGGTTAAGTGTTACGAGTAATCTAAGTGTGTGCATGTGTACAGAATATATTATGATTCTGGCTACATGAGATATTTGTTGAACCTAAAATTCTATCTGTCAAGACTCTTTCCACTGGAAATTAAAACTGCGTTTTCTGTGGCGTATCTCAACGCCGCGGTTTGTCTTGCCAGAGCAGGAAAATTTCAATAATTCATTTTTACAAGTTAGGATCGAATTCACAGCCATTGCGTGCACTACGGTGGTGTAAAATAGGATTTTTTTTAAATATTTTAGTGAAAGTATTACAATTTAATATAAACTTGTGTTAAATTAAATAAAGTTAAAGCAATATGATTTCCATAATACAAAATAAATATATGAATATGCATCTATCATTATATTTGAGTTGAGTGCGAGAATTATTTTATGAATGCACTTAAAAGGAAACTCAAAACGACCCCATTTGCTTTGATATTAAAACTTTCCTAGAACTAACGATCTCGTCGCGCATTAAAATTCAATGTTGAAGGACTTGTACGGAAAGTCAGTAAAATTTGTCTGTCATGAGAAAGCCTAATTTTCATAACTAAACTAATGTAATAATTATAAATAGGATTTATGATTTGAATGATAAGTAAATAATTTATTATAACTTATCTTTATATGAGAAAATAAAACGAAATTTATTCTACGAATACATACTTGATCCACACAAAATATTATTTTATTGAAGAAATAACACAACTTTTTAAAGTAATATAAAAAAAATTAAATCAGCTTCACGCTGTATCCCGCTCACAGCAGGTTAGGCAGAGGGAACCTAGTGTTAAGACACTCCGTTCCTCACGTTGAAAGTAATTTAATATAATCTAGTAAGTAATCTAATACTAATAACAGCTGAATTGACACTTAAAAGTTATACTTCTAATCTTAAAATTCAATAAATCTTTAATATCGAAAGTAATTTCATGAAATAATTAATATTTCCTCACTTTTAACTTTTAATACAATGTAAAGTGTCAACAATGTACGAGTATACTTAGTATGCCCTTAACGTGACCTATAGATAATATTATGTTAAAAATATATATCTTTAATATTGAGGGCAGTCGTGGTGCATGGGCGTACATGTGCGACTGTAAACGCGACTGGTTGTGGGTTCGATGGTTCCCTTTCGAGGAAATGAAATATTTATTTAAATTTATATCTATAGCCGTGTGTTCCCGGCTTAGAATAGGATCACCCTGGTACTGGTGGTGTCGTAAGAGGCGTACGAGTGGAAGAGTCACGCTGCCAGCAATGGCGACACGCATGGGCAGACTCGACCGGATAATTACCACCCCCGGCATTTAAAACCGGCGTGAAGTAGTGGCTTTATGCCACTGCGTTTCGCATTAGGTAATGCCGGGCTCTGGCGCCCAGCCACCCCAAAAGCTGGCAACGCACCAGTAGCTCCTCTGGTGTTACGCTATGTCGTGGGCGGCGGTGACTACTATCAGGTGACCCGTACGCTCGTTTGCCATTCTTTTACCATAAAAAAAATCTATATTCGCGACGTTGAGTTCCGCCACTCTACACACAATGCTGCTGTGTGCGGGATACAGCTTAAAGCTCTTTCTTTGTTTTCTTTAGTAATAAAATATACATAGTTCTAAGTTGTCAATCAACTAATAACTAATAAAAACATATTTTTTATTAAAGTTAACATAAACATTTAAATGCGTGCTAATAGAATCGTAAAAACGAATAACACTTCGAACAATACCAGTAGTACATGATAGCGAAGTCCATTACTATAATCGTGTGTAAAGTGATAAGAGTGATTGTAAATATGAAAATTATTAATAGCTGCGATATTGTTTAAATCTTCTTTCGTTCGCCATTTTGTTTGTCTTTATACTCGTACTTCTATATCCAGACAGTGGCAGTCGGAAAGAACTTAGTGACTGTTCACTTACTTCTTTTCTTTCTCACTATGTAACTAGAGCCATAAAACATTTTGAATTTGAACCCACAACTATTGAATATCTATCAATTACGTGTTAACTGAGCCACAACTTCGTTATTATATATTATCATTTATTTATAAATCCTAGTCACTCGATACGTAAGGGACGTAAGTAATGTACAATAAGGTACTTTTTCATTGACTAGTTATTGTATAGAATATCTGAATTATACAGATTGATGGTTGATTGATTTATACATATAAAATTTCATAAAAATCGGTCAAGCCAATTTGGTAGAGTATGGCAACTAAGGGACATAACTAAGCTTAAAATGTGGAGAATCTCCATTTTTCCTGGAGAAAGTTAATATACTTAAGAAGTAAAAAGTTCTATAGAAAAGAACGATTGAGAAAGTTAAACTTTTCCAATTTCCATCTAGGTAATCTAATGGCAAAAGGAATGGCAAATGTCAACCCATCGCCATTCCGTTTGTAGTGCGCACGCGCAAGGGACCCGAGCAATTTGTTGAAAGCCGTATCAATTTGCTTTAGAAAGTAAGTAGATGGTGCCGCGGCCTCGCCTATGTACACACTTTGCGAAAATGCGCTTGATTTTGGTCAATATAATTGTATATACTCGTACAGTGTATGTACATATATGCTCTGTTACGCATTATGTTGTCATTTGTTGCTGTAATTTTTTTTACGATCCCACATCAAGTTGCGTGTGTGTATTATTAAAAACACACATTTCAAAATTCCAATTTACTTATTATATATCATTTTAGAATATCTAAGCTAATTTCTAGAGTTTCATCTCGTTTTACATAAGCACGCGTCGACTTGCATTTGAGAATTACCAATAAAACAAAATGTATACGAGTACCAGAAATCATAAGCATTTATTTTTCGATTTGGCTTATTGCTGTTGACCTGATTTGGTCTTGACAGCGACAGCTCTCCCCTGAAGAAAAAGTACGAGCTTAGATAAACGCCCTTGGAAGAAACTCTTCGACGGAGAATCGACGCCCGGTCTCCCACGTGACAGGCGGGGATACTGATCACTATACTACCGTGGAGAAAATCATAAGCAAAACCGCAAACATGTAACCGATACAACGTTTGACGTAACAACACGCAACAATGTAAACAGTAAATATAAACCAATTTCTTATGTTTTTCTTTCTCTGGTGAAAGACCGCAAACTTACAAGTTACTTTACACATATATTATTTTACACGATATTCTTCTTCTTTTACTGTTTAAACGTACCAATACGGCATTTACCACCCCCGGCATTTAAAACCGGCGTGAAGTAGTGGCTTTATGCCACTGCGGTAATGCCGGGCTCCGGCACCCAACCACCTCAAAAGCTGGCAATGCACCAATATCTCCTCTGGTGTTACGCGGTGTCGTGGGTGGCGGTGATCACTTATTATCAGGTGACCCGTACGCTCGTTTGCCATGCTTTTTCCATAAAAAAAAAAACGTATACGTAAGACGTGTACCTAACTATTTTTTAGCATCACGCTAAACTCTTTTTTTTTTATGGTAAAAGGACAAGGCAAACGAGCGTTCGGGTCACCTAAAGGTAAGTGATCACCGCCGCCCACGACCCCGTGCAACACCAGAGGAGTTACAGGTGCGTTGCCGGCCTTTAAGACTAACTCACACGACAAGTAGGCAGAGAGATCGTAATCCTAGTGCTAAGACACTCCGTTTGCCATTTTCGCAGAATATGAAGGCATCGTGAGATAAGTAAAGTATTTAAAATAAATATTATCTATCTATATATATATAAAAGGATATATACCTGACTGACTGAGGTAAGACGCTAGCACAGCCGTAACCGCTGTGCGTAGAAACGTGAAATTTGAACAGATGGTTTTTTTCGTAATCTCATCCACACAAATTTTTACCCTAAAGGAATGTAATAGGGATTGAAAGTTTGTAAGGAATAAAATTTAATTCGTCATCGATTTTTATAAAATTTGAAATCCAGACTTTTAAAAATATTTCATTGAATACGTGTATCGTAGTTTTTTAGGATTCACCCCCTACCGGTGTACCAAAATAAAAGTTTGTATGGAAAAACCTTTAAATCGCCACTGATTTATTAATATTTGTAATTTAGACTTAAAAACAGCTCATTGAACACGTGTTTTAACGGTTTATTAGAATTCACCCCTAAGGGTAATTAATAAACGGGCGAAGCTGCGCGCGTCCACTAGTATATAATATACATACTAAATTATTTTTTATTTTATTTATTCAGAAACAAATTAAAATTACTCAGTATTTGATGATATCTTAGGCCTACAAATAGTATATTTCAGTTACGACGTAGCAAGTCACAGCCTAATGCGTTATCATCCATCACCAGTATAAAAATAATTTATCACTTTAAACAACTATTAACAAATACATTGTAACGTAATAGAACATATTAGTATTTGTAAGACAATGCGCTAATTTCACAATACTACAGCACAGGTCACAATACATCACCCTGAGATGATTGAGCAAAAACATCTTATGTAATCTTAGCTAGTATCATGATTACTTTGACAAATTATCTTGTCATTTGATCTCTCATACATATGGGCGTAGGAATAGGGGGAGGGGAGAGAGGGGGGGAATTCCGTGCCAACAGAATAGTCTGGTGCCCTGAAAATTAATAAAACGTTTTCACGAACATATCCGTTTAAAGCGAAAGCCAGGCGGCCCCAGAAAATATCTCTAGATACGCCCATGCTCTTGATGTGAAATAAAAAGATTTAAATTTTTTATAGTAGCCATCTTTTAAAATGTGCACTTACAATAATATAATGTCACTTACTCAACCAACTATTGTCGTGTTAAGCTAGTGTTTGTGTAAAATTTTAACATAATCGGTAATAACTGGTTTTAAAGTGGAATTCGTAACAAAATAATTTACAAATACATGTGACCCAAATATGCTAATTGTCAAAGCTAGTAAAGATGACAGACACATGGAAGAACATGAATATTATGCATAGAGAAGTAGTATACCATTGAATTTGTTTGCAATTGCTTAGTGGTACAGTTTTTGTGAAGTACGGCTTTTATGATAAATTAACAACATTAAGAAAAAAAATCATTTAGGTAGGTACATATAAGCGTGTACTTATGTATGTATGTTATATCCAATATCTCATTGATATTTAAATATCGAACACTACACCAACATTACCAACTGATAACACTATATTAAGATTATGTTATTTAAATTACGCTTAAAATATTTCAAATTAAACTAATTTTCATTAAATCTAATCTAGAATTTAGGGAACGGAGTGTCTTAACACTAGGTTCCCTGTGCCTACCCTGCTGTGCGGGATGCGGCGTGAAGCTGATTGTGATAAGAATAAGAAAAGATATAAGCAATACCAAAGACCAAGCAAAGACATGCATGAAAAATTTTAGAAGAATAAAAGAAATAAAATAATTTTGTCAACGATTTCAAATTATTTCAAATTGTCCAAGTTGATGAAAGATGTAAATAATTACCGAGTTTCATGAGAAATGCTAAAGGCCAGCTACATGTAGCCAAAGACAAACGGTTATTGTGTTCAATTTAAATAATTGGTGTCTCGCTTCCTATATTACATAGCACAGTTTGTTGAAGCGCGTGTATAGATTAGTGTTTGTTGCACATCCACGTACAAATATTTTAACTATATCTCTGTAATACTTGTTTAACAAAACAGCTTCACGCTGTATCCCGCATACAGGAGGGAGCCTATTGTTAAGACACTGCGTTCCCCACTTTCTGCCGAATTCTGGAGGCATTGCGTGTGGAGTGGCAGAACGCCGCGCTTTGCTTCGACACCAGAGCGAAAAAATGGAAATATAAACGTAAATACATATTTCACTTCCTCGAGTGGGTATCGAACCCACAACCGTCGCGTTACTGTCACACCCTTGTGCCGCTGCAATGCAAATAAAAATATATCAATAAAATTAAAATAATTATCATTCAAAAATAAACAGACAGTGTCAGGGATGCGATAAGCGTTTAATTACGAAAATAATACATATCGCGCAAACTATATAGATAAGTTCTATGACCCACAAACTAAATCTATATTTGTACGATTACTTTCAACTTAATTGAAATGTCCATACAATTATGTATACACACAAAATAAGTTGATTGAGGGTACTTTTATAATATTTACATAGACACCTATTCTAAGCGAATATTTTTTTTATAATGGAACTAGCGGATGCGCGGAGTGTCGTCTGCTTATTTGCGCCCTTAGGGGTGAATTCTAATAAACCATGAAACACGTGTTAAATGAAATATTTTTAAGAGTCTAAATTCTAAATTTAATAAAAATCGGAGCCGATTTTAAAAAACTTCTATAACAACTTTCATTCCCTATGTCATTCCTTTAGGGTTAAAATTTTTCAAGATCCCTTCTTAGTGGATGGACATCCACTAAGAAAGGATTTTGAAAAATCTACGAAAATAAACGACTGTCCAAATTTCACATTTGTACCATCAGCGGTTACGGCTGTGCGTGCTTCTTACCTCAGTCACTACATACATTTTAATATATGTTAGATGAGTGTCGAATAAATAGTACGAGTAAACAAATGTTAATCTTTAAAGTTATTGTTTCTAATTATCTACGCATTCTAATTATATTATACTTATTTCTAGGTTTAATAAACAAAATACGGAAAACAAAATATTTTGTTAAGAACCTAATATTTTTTATGACTATAATAAAAATTACATATTAATATTGTATCTTCAAAAACCCATTATACGTTATAGACCGTATACGATATTGTATGTAACATATACGAGTAACAAGCGGCAGCTTTGGTTACGCGCGTGAAATAATAATGAAGAACCGTGCGTTTCTTAAGGTACCCATTTCAATTGAGTTCAAATACACTTTTACTGTTAACTTTGATACGACAATGAAAAAAATAATAATATAACAATAAAGAAGTCATTTTTAATACTAATTTATAAATAAAAAGCTATTTTCAATATAATTATATAAAATCTCCACCAAAAGAGAACGAGAAAGTACCAAAAGAGTAGATTACCAGACGATCGCTCAGCGGAAACTATGGCGCATAGAAAACAGTGGTATGTATATAGGTTCCTTTGGAAGTGTTGAGAAGCGGCAATAGATATTTTCTCCAATTTCTACGGAACGAGAAACAATGGAATTTTACATTTTATATATATAATATTACGATTATAGGAAATTACATAACAATCAGCATTAGCAGAGCATATTTTAATAAGAGTGCATTATAAATTCGGAAAAAAAATCTTGTTTCATTTTAAATTGAAATTTACATATTCATTCATTATTTAGACATTAAACCGTCACGGCTAGTAAATCGGGCAAGTTGAATCCACGAACTGCGCGTGGTGGTGGTGGTGGTACTATCTGGTGACTGGACGTTACGTGTATGAGGAATGTGATACCTCGGAGCTTACATATTTCGTGTGTCGTAATTGACGCGTGGACCTCGAGAGGTTGGTTACCTTTGTCATTTTACTTCACATTGGTATTGTTTATTTGTTCAGAATTTTTTTCCTGTATGCACTTTTCTGTCGAAGGTCGTCGTGGCGCAGGGAGACAGCGTTTTACTGTAAATACGATGCTTGTTTCAAGATAAAAAATAAAGAAATTACTTACTTTATTTCTCAGAATTGATGAGTCCTGGGAGTTCCAGAAAACGAAACTCTATATTGAGTTTTACTTTTCCACTCGAAATGTCTCAAATTTGGAACTCGTGGAGAAGGAAGATCTTGACAAAATGTTTTTTATACGGGATAATTATTAATAATTAATAAAACAAATTCAAGCGTTTTTCCCAATTTGAGTAAATAAATGTTTAATTTAGTAATTACTTGGTAATGGTAGTCGAGCCAGCTATTGAAATTGTAACAGCGTGTAACAGCGTCGCAACTCGGGTCAAGGACCTCTCAAATATTACCACACTTATTATTTAATTAATAAACGTTCTATAAAAATATAAAGCTTTATAAGAGGTATCAAATTGTAGTACCTAGAAACTGAACTGAAATTGAAAATATTCACACAAAATTTAAGCCTTGGTCATACAGTTTTTATTAAATTATACACCGATGTGTTCTTGACAGAACGACAACTCATGGCGGAAAAAATAATGATAGAGTCAAATGACAGAAGACTCTTCGTCTCTGCTTATTTTATTACTAATTTACTGATAATACTTGAAGACTGCTTAAAAACCAGATTTTTAAACATTAGACGAAGCGGAAGCTTTTTGATCACAAATGGTGTTTCCTTGGTACTGTCTTAGTACTCACAAGATGTAATGCATTACTTTTGTACTTAATTACTGAATAGTAGCTGGTAGAACGATTTCGTAATTGATAGATTAATTGAGTAATTATAAAAACAAACATTCTTATCTTATCATCACATTAAATAAAAATGGACTCTAGAATGGACTAGTTTCCTTTGAAATCAATTAGTTTAAATAGATTTATATATTTATTAACAAACATCAGATAAAATAAATACACTTACAGACTTAAACTCTGATTTTTACAATTTTTCAAGAGATTTTTGTTTCTAATACTTCCATTCAAATACATGTATGTATTTGAATGGAAGTATTAGAAAACATGCTTAGATACCAGCACTATTGGTTGAGTTTGCCAAGTAAATCAACAGATAATAAAAATAAATATATTACTTTTGTGAGGAACAATATCTAAGTAGTAAAACTATTGACAAAATAACACGAGAGTTCTTTGACCGGTCAACAATAGAATTCCGGGTAGCAACTTTATACGAGTAACACACCTAGGTACTTACTGTACTGTATATATACAGAAATATATAAACGCATGAAACACTGTTATACTATACTTGTAAATTTAAATATATAAGCTTTTAAATACATTAATGATTTTAACAAAATTGATGACGTTCATACCAGAAATAGGTTTAAGCTAACTACACCTATGACTCGATTGCATCGAATCCGTAATTATTTTATAGGACAATGTGTGCGCTTTGACAATAGGTTCCCAGAAAACGTCAAAGAATTTTCTATATCACGAATTAAAAAAAATTTAAAAAAACGTTTGTGTGTTAAAGGTAATTTGGTGGTGGTTAATTATTTGACGTTCAAAAAATGAAGCTTGTGACTTCTTATTTTGAATTTTCCACCTAAAAGGCCGGCAACGCACCTGTGGCTCCACTGGTTTTGTACAGGGTAGTGGGCGGCGGTGATCACTTACCCTTCAGACGACCCGAACACTCCTTTGCCTTGTCCTTTTACCATAAAAAAATTAAATTATTAAGCTTTGAACTCAAAAACATCAACTTGGATTGATTTGATCATAATCAGCATCAATTAGATTCACGTATCCACCGTTAAAGCAATAATAACCAATCTAAAATAAATTTTGAGAAAGTAAAGATTGAAGATACGTATAGTATTTGCATGCAGATAAGTTATATAAGGCACAATTCTCGGTCGCTTATTTGTAATTTCATGTTAAAATAGATTTGCTATCGGACCGCCGCGATCCATGAAGCGTGAGAAAGCAACTGTAGCGATTATACTCGGATGCTTTCTTCGTGATCTTATAGGTTTAGTTTTGATATTGCGTGTTACCGTACAAAATGTATGATTGATCGGTGGACTTTCGCCGTTTGTGTTACATTAGATTTTATCGAGAGTTGTCTAAGTGCCAGTAGTTTATTGATTTTAACAGGCTTACAATTTCTCGCATTACATCTAGTTCTTGTGCTATAGTACCTGTAATAACCTTACTTCATCGAAGTTGAATGGAATCCAAAAACACATTTCATTCGCCGTGCTATCGGTGGATATGAAAGATTGGGGAGGACAGACGATGGAGCGTCGAACTTAATTGCCGTGGTATTTGCTCGGTCCGCCGCTCAGTTCGTTCTGCGCCGCCACAGTGGTTACGTCGCTGGCGCGCCGATTGTGCTGATCGCTGTAAAAAATATGGCAGCATCGTCGTGAGTGACCTTCGAACGTTGAGTGCCGATGGCAGAATGACTGAGGAAACTGAGCTATGCGACTCGTTCAACTCCTGGGAGCTCAACGGTTTGAACTCCTTGGACCTCTGGGATTATACTGTCGAGCTGGAATGTCTGCAAGGAACAGAAGGTTAGTTGACAGGTTGCATAAAGGGAAGAGCATTGCTGCTGTTACTAGTATCTGGAACTGTAATACTATCTGGAACTAAATCATGGAATTCAATATACTTACAGAGTTTTGCCATAACAATTTCCTTTCAAGTGTAATTTCCGACATTCTCTTACTACAAATTACTTTTCTATGCAACTTAATGGTCAATTCCAAAATCCATTTAAAATTCCAAAGTCCCATAATTGATTCTTTTACTTTACTACCTTTTGTATCATGATTAGTCATTTCTATACTCATATTTTTTTATAGAGTGTTATATAAAAAATAGTAAGTACTGATTTAAAATTCAATTGCTTTACAGTTTTTATTACAGTATTTTACACATACGACTCGTATCCAAAATAACAAAGGAATTAATTAGGTATACGTGTATGTACGCTACAGATAAGCAAATGCAACGTTTACCTATCGTTCCGGCGACGGCAACCAGTTATCTTTTTTATCGATAATCGAGCCATTGTCTTGTGATTACATGTTTTCACCCTCAACACTTATCTTCACGCAAACTTCCCATAAAAAGTAATAAAGTAATTAAAATCACGAGACTGGACAAGAACACTCTGTATAAACTATATACAAACTTATTTCCATACGTTTCTTACACAATTTTGTAAATTTAAGCTAAACTGTAAAGGTGAGTAATAATTTTATAAAACTATGGGTCATTAAATATTTGCTTACTTATAAAAGTTACTTCACGTTTCAGAATTGAAATAACAGCGTTAAGTTATGACCGCGCCGTCTTGATTTAAGCAACCACTTTTTCATACTTATTTTATATTTATTGACCAATTGGTTTTACGTAAATTTTGTTTGTTGTGTCACCTCACTAAATATATTCACATGCAGCTCCATGTTAATTAATATCAAGACCTTTGCAACGGTAGCCCATTTGAATTTCAAAGTACTTAAGTATGTTTTTAAAACGTCTAGAAACAAGTAATCTTTGATGGTTTCTCTGTTTTTAAATGAAATATTGACTTTTGCAGATAGTGTAGACAACGAATATAAGTAAACATCATTATAACGTCTAGTTTACAAAAACTAACTTGAAAAAGTACTTAACTGGCTGGCTAACTGGTTTTTATTATAAGTTGCCATAAAAAAATATTCTGTGTACAAAATATAAACAAATAGTTAAGTAATTAATTGAAATATATTTCAATAATAAACTTATTTAAAGTTACTAAAACAGTAAACAGATTAAATAGGATGGAAAATAAATACATTATCTCATTATTATCAACTTTTTAACGATCTATTACTATCTAGAGCGGTCACCAGGATGTTTAATGAATGACTCGTATCGATATATCATTAGTACGAGTATGTCATTAATATATTTATTTTAAATTCAAATTCAAATAATTTTATTCAAAATAAGAAGTTACAAACTTCATTTTTTGAACGTCAAACAATCTACCACCAGTTCACTAAAGTTAATGCCTCAGACCTGCGAAGAACTGGCGCAAGAAACTCAGCGGGGCGTTTTTTTTTAAATCAATTTTATACATTTAATTATTTGTGACAATGATACCTTTGAAACAGGCTGGAGCGAGCATTTCATTCCCAAGACGTGTTATCATTTACAAAATCATTAATGTGATTATAACCTTTAA
The DNA here is from genome assembly GCA_018247715.1 of Heliconius burneyi. NCBI lineage: Eukaryota > Metazoa > Arthropoda > Insecta > Lepidoptera > Nymphalidae > Heliconius > Heliconius burneyi. The sequence continues at coordinate 16,784 of DWGR01000781.1, forward strand.
CACACAAACGTCTTAAACTTCAAACAAACTTCAAACAAACATCTTTGGTTTCATAATTTCATTAAGTTTACATATATTTTTTTAACTCAACTCGAGGTTACAACGCAAAATTTTGTTTAACCAACCATACTGACGTTACAAAAACATAACGACTAACAGAATTAAATATAATTATGAATGAACAAATCTCTAAGAGTTTTTTTTAATTTTCAATTTAGTTTGGAATATACCTATTGACTTATGAATCTTATAGGATGCTGTTTATGTACTATGAGAAAAATAAGCATGTTTTTTCTACGACTTCTCATACGAGGCTTAAACCTACAAAAATAATTTCAATTGTGACTTAACGCAACCTCCTGACCGTTCCTCTTAATTAATATCAATTTAAAAACATTGAGTGCTGAATGGTTACATCCTGAGATGGAGATTTATCCTTTTTAAAAGCATAACCACTCTAATCTTTATCTATATCTACTTAGAATAAATCTGTAGAAAAGTCGTTTCTGTACATTGAAAATATTTTTTAAAAAATTAATTAGGGTGCTAAAGGATAACTAACAGAATCCATTTCCAGCATCTTTGGAATTTTTCTCTATTTGTTTGTTTATGTGAATACGTACCACGTAAAAATACATAACAAGCAACTTTTAAATAAAAAAATTGCAAGTAACTCAAAGTAGGTTTTAGTTTTTATTTCATTGTAATCGCTTCACTTTATCAAAAGATATAAGTATTTAACTTTTTCAAAAAATATATATTTGAGAAAGAATGACTATTAGGCGGTACGAAGTTCGCCGGGTCAGCTAGTTTTAAATATTAACGTATACGAGTATACTTTCCATATCCATGGCATTAATTTAGACATGCGGCCCCAAATACCCTCGTGGTGAATTACGAGTACTATTGGTGCGTCATACAATTGTTAATTGCAACTCTCATTGAAAACATTTTTTTTCGTAAAACGTAATTTAAAATATGATGACTTCCTGCATCGTTATTAGTAAACAATATAATTAAATAAAATTACACATACGGGCCTGTCATCTAGAGGCCATCGTAGTGCAGAAGCACAAACGTGTGACTGTACTGTGACGCGATGGTTGTGGGTTCCATTCCCGGGTAATGAAGAATAATTTATTATTATTTTAATTCTTCGCTCTGGTACTAGATTGTGTGTGTGTGTGTGTGTGTGTGTGTGTGCCTTCTCTTGAAGCTGAAAAAAATTATGTCATCTAAATTAAATAATTATTCAAGTTATTAACCATGCAATTGGAGCAGGTACTCTCTGAAATATAAGTAAGCATTATTTTCTTATTTAAGTATGATAAATATGTAATTGCGGAATAAAACATAGCTAACTATTTCTCTAACTTTTATATATATATAATTAATTTATAACGAGATGCGTATCAGTTACGAGAAAATTTATAATATGGATTTTTTTATTGGCGTATCTATAGATATTATATTCTAGGGGGAATCTTTACTTTATTTTCAAACAGATGTATGGGTGCAAAGATATTCTTTAATTATTTAAGTTTAATTTTTTATCAGTAAAAATTCTGGGATGGGCACCAGACTGTGGAGTGGGCACGGTTCATAACTATTCTTACCCACTGCGCCCCGCCCCCTATTCTTACCCCATGAATATATTCCACCACTAATTAAAAAAATGGAGAATGGAGGAACCTAATGTTACAATTGAAATATTTAGTCTATTAGCTTTATTATATAACAAAATAATTAAATGTCTAGTAAAATATGTCTCTAAATTTAAATAAAGTCACTAGAAACTTTCTTGTGATAATAAGTAATCAAAAAGTAGTCTGAATAAGACTTTCAATTTTAGATCATCATCAATAACTTACGTAACGAAATGAAAAGAACAAATATATAACAAAAAATCATAATATCTCATCACTTTATTTTCATTAATCTTATTGCTTGTAAAATTATCAACTATATTGGTTTTGCTAGACTTTATAGATACAGTTTTTTAAATATTTTTGTATAAAAAACGTTTACATAATTTTTTACAATTACCTGTAAGGCAAATCTAAATATATGTCAGATCTGTAACAATTTTTAAATAAGTGAAGAATATTAATTGATTGATGGCTTCGCCCTACTTAATCTTCTTAATCCATATAACACACACTCACTGTTGCATCAATATTATTCGGGATTTTAGCAATGTCAACCTTCATCGCGATTGACGAAGGTGGCATATCTGCATTTTCGTCTAATAAAAAAGCATCAAATTTTTAATTGAATAGATACTATAAATTAGAATATTTGGGTACGTTGGACAAATGAGTAAGGTTGGCTTATTTGAAGCTGACTTTCAAAAATACAGTATCAAAGATACTGGAGGGAGATCACATAGGAAGCATGAGGACCCCTCAGAGAGGGGGGAGGGCATGTATGGAGAGGTTGATGGCAGTGGACGAGGTGAAAGAGGTATGCAGAGACTGTGGCGTTTGGAGATCCGTTCTCTCTTGCTATCCCACTAGGTATAAAGTGGGATCTAAAAAAAATATATTGGTGTTAAGTGAACAAATTGTAAGTGTTCTATAACGTTATAACTGGATTAAACTTTATTATCCATCATTAATATTATATACCTACCTACATACAGTTTTATTACCCAAGCAACT
>DWGR01000782.1:0-19426 GCA_018247715.1 Heliconius burneyi
TTGTTTGTGAAAATTTTCTTCTAACATTAAATGTAATGAAGTTGCATTTTATTATTATTTTGTAATTTATAGGTTGAATTACAAAGATTTAATTTATAATTTTAGTTGTGTTAATAATGCTTCACTCCTTTCTCATTCATTTCGAAATCACTCCTTTCTCCGTTGTCCGTGAAATAAAAAAAAATCAAAGCACCTAAAAACGAAAAACAAACAAACAATAGTCGTCCCAATATGTAGATAAGCAAAAAGCCGATTATTAATATAACAACGTTAACTTACGATTTATTATTTCTTTATTCGCAGCATATTTTATTATAAAATGGGGGAACTTTTATAAAAACGTTGTACCTATACAATAAAAAAAAATCAAAATTTCACAATTTGAAACAATTGCATCTAATTCCATTATTGCAATAACAACGTACGCTGAAATGGACTTTATACATTTGTAAATAATGGCAATTTTCGTGTGGCAGATCAGAACGTTAATGCAAGAATAGTGGCGGCTAATTAGGCCCGCAGAGGTTGGGACATTAATTTGATTGTTATGAAAGGCCCGCTACGTACTGTCGCTTCTTATTTTTTTACTTTTATACGAAGGCGAAAGCAACTTCGCAGTGTTTGCTTTTGATTTTCTTCAATGAATTTAATGAAAATTTTGCACAGGAGAAAATTGAGCAAAGATTCAAGAGAAAATATTCTTTTATGAATAAGAATATTTTGCGTTTATTTTAACCGACTTCTGTAAGAAAAAGAGGTACTCAATTCTACTGTATTTTTTTTCTTTCTTTTATCGTGAAGCATAATGATTTTTTATATAACTAACATACGCGGACATAATCCTACTGTTAAAGGATGTTAATGTATTTTGTCCCCACACTGTATATAATGATATATAATAAATAAACATTTACTGTTTTAATGAAATATATCCAAACACAACTTAATTTTTTGCCAGAATTGCCGATTTTTTAAAGTGGGGAGCAGAAGTATCTTAATGGAAACAGAGTGTCTCGACACCATGTTCCCAGGTTCATTACATGTTGAGTTAATATTGTACATGAATATATTTACGTTAACTTTTACTTGCAGCTTCCCATCCCCTCATGGTCAAATGAACAAAACTAAAAGTTGTACATGACACATAATACTTGACGTGATGCAATATAGCGTACGTACGGTCTACTTTTATGAAAGGTCTATCCACTACAAAAATATTATTTTATTCGAATCCAACTAAGCAAATTCTTCATCTTAATAATTAACTGTTATTCACATACTAAAACCAACGTACTGGGACTAGAACCCCGCGCCTCTTTATAACCATGTAAAAGGCTATTTTTTATACTTTTCAAAATATTTTCCTCTACTACAAGAATATGTTGATAAAATATTAATGTTAGGTAGAGAAACTAGCTCTGGTAGTAGCACATCGAAAATTTTTGAAGCGCAATTCTTCGATAAAGCATCACAATGCCGCGTCTAACACAAAGGCTAGACCTTTGTAACCCGACAAATGACTACATGTCTTTTGACACTTACAAATGTTAAATATAAGGAAGGAACAAGCGTTCTGAGCTAGATTTTTAACTATTTCACAGAATATATATATTTGAGTTTTTATTTAATGTTTTTTTATTAAGACAAGGAGAGTTATAAGTAATATATAATATAATAATTCTTTTTCTTTTATTATTTATGAAATTGAGCTCACTTTTTCAATTCACATATTTTTTGTTTATGTGTATTGTAATTTATCTCATAATTTCACGGCAACGAAGATAGACAGAGAATAGAAAGAGAAAATATATGAAAGCGTAGACATACCTGGTCCCTAACCTTATCCTTACTTTTTTTAGTTTTATATATTTATATAAAACAAAGTAAGGATAAGGTTATAAAAATATTGTAACTTTTTAGATATACTAACGTACAACCAAAAAAAGATTTCACTTAGTCCAAAATTTTATTTATATAAAAGTGTATGTTTTAAATAGATATATATATAAATATCTTTTTTTACTTCAAATTCTACTTAATCTCTCAAAAGTTTAAGCACAAAATACATAAATATAAAATATATATAATATATGCCTCAGAGGTAATATTTCAGCTCACAAACGGATTTCATTTTCTTTGATATTCTTAAATGGATATTAGAAACAGTCAAAACAATGACGTACGTACGAGTTAGAAATTGTGTGATATATTTCACATTTTTAGGGTTCCGTACTTCAAAAAAATACGGAAGCCTTAGGATCACTTTGTTGTTCATTTTTCAAGATTATTTACCTCGGTATCGGTACCTACGGTACCTTGGAGCACATAAATTTATAAGTCAACGCAATCATATCAATGATTTCGTGTTGATGATGATGATGCATCGTTTTTGCTGCATTTTGTATAATATTACTTCAAACCTTCAGGGTCCTTCCTGTGGACTTACAATTATGAAATTTGGCATTTAGTGATAATTTCAATACAAATAAAGGAAAAACCTATAAAATAGTGAAAATTTATACGTACGTACATATTTCAACTCAAAATCAAAACTTATGCCTAGAGTATTTTCCATTAAGGCTACAATTATAAAATTTGGCAGGAAATTTAAGCTTCTAAATAAAGGAAAAATACAAAAAATGTAAATTTGTATTTTTCCTGACATTACAAAAAAAAACGAGACCATATTATAATTTTAGTTTATTCCATACAAAATGAGTGCATACGATTGCAAATTTAAGCTTGTCAACTTCTCAAGTTTGTACTTGAATCTAGAATTAATTTACAAAATCAGCGTTACGCTGTATCCGACTTTGCGACAAAAAGCGCAGAACTATCATTAAGTTTATAGGTTATTGTGACCTGTATAATGCAGGTAAAGGTATACAGCGTCTTCACAAAATAGATATCGATACGTTGAACATTCTTATCTCTTCATCACATAGGGACAAAGCAATTACTTTAATGACAGTATTATTGTCAATAGCCTACAGAATATTATATTAAGATACAATACAGGGAGATTATTGATAAAACTCAATAGCATATTCCATACTTGTTACTAGAAAATTTAATATGATCTGAATATGGAGAAACACGATCTAAGTTAGTCAGTTAAGTTGGAATTTGCTTTTGTTCTTATCAACATAGTTAAATTTTAACTATCAATAAATATACAGTCGTTGAGGCTTAAGCTGAGCTTTGCATTTGTGTGTGTATTCATATATAGTGTAGGTGTATCGTCTCTCTCTCTAAGCCGGTTTATACTGTTTTTGACAACCTCTTGTACGCATAACAGCGTCATATATTTAATTCTTTATATTTACTTTTTGTGTTTTATTTATTAAAAGTGAAAGAAAGATTGTCCTGTCACTGTAAAATAATGGTAAATTATAGTTAAAACCAAACATAAAAAACACAAAACATAAATCGTGAACACACTGTTTTGATGATATAACGGAACGATTCATTACTAACGCAAACGACACATCAGATGAGAGTGAAAAAAAATTACGAGATGTGGATATTTTTTTTTTATGTTTGAGCTTATCAATCCGATATTGATTTTATATCAAATCTCTTAAAGCCGTAACTTCTTAATAAAAATTGTTCCTTCTTCATAATCATAAAAATAGAATTCCAATAAATCGTTCTTTAAACGACGCCTTTACTGTATAATCAGCATCCTCTGATAAAGTCATATTTCTATTGTCAGCGGTTTCTGGCCATTGATGAGTCAATTAGGACTATATTTTTTATACTTTAACTAACTAGCTTCTCTAGCTTTCAAGTATTTTATTGTTTTAAAAATTCGTTTATATTACATAGCATACCTATGCAGACAAAATCTAGTATAGTAGATAGTCCATTCTCCGTGTGTTGAATAGCGGAACTCAACGTACTGTTCTGTTGATTCATCTTTCTTTTTCAATAATAAGTAGTCAGTATGCACCGATAGTCATGCAAAAGAGTTTCACACATTTATAAACTATATATTTTTAATTTTTGGAAGAGGGCACTTGCGAATCTAGTGTTTTAACACTGCCGCTCCCGAGTTTCCGTGGAATTCTCGAGACTTTGCTTGTGTAGTGACGGAATTCAACACCGCCGCTATACCAGAGTAGCAATCGAGCTAACAACTATCACTTGTACCCCTGCGTTACGACGGACTCTTAGAATATTATATTAATTTTTTGTCGATATTTATGGAAAAGTGACGAAGATTTCAGGACACATAATATGTAAATCTCTACCTCTAGGGGAAAAACCCAAATCTAAATTGTCAACAACCACATGACAACTTTTCACCTATATGCTAGCTGTTTAGAATAATAAAGGCTTATTGCTTACTTAGGGCAGGTGACACGGGATGATTAATCGTTGAGAAAATGTTTACCGCCCCTGGGATCGAAAATAAATTCATCAATCTTGTTTAATAAATTTTACCTGTTTTGTTTTTCATGGTGTTGGTTATAGAAAATCCCCAATATTCAAAACCCGCGTGAAAATCATAATACGTTAACACTCGGACTATCGACACTCATCACGTTTGTCTTTCGCATTAATCTGGAAATTTCGTAAATGTTAAAAAAAAGATCATTCGATAATTTTTTACGGCTCAGCCATCAAATTTTCAATTTATGATTAAATTTAAGAAAAGTGTTTATTTTTATAAGCTCTACACCTCGATATTTTATTATTCAATCGCACATTTTTTCAGAGATCTCCCTTTTTAATACAATAACAACTACGAGTATATTTCTCACAAGTGAAATGAAAATTAAAATCAAATAATTAGTTCACAATTTAGCCTATAAATATAAAAACAAAGATTAAAAAGAAAAAAGGTACGGGTCGAATGTCTATTGAGTTACATCAAATAAAAAAGAAAACGTTCGAAATACAACGCTTGCTACGGCACTCCGTTTCGCGCTTTCCGCCCAAATTGTTGAGTTTTTAACGTCACGGCTTCCTTAAGAAATTTGGGGAAATGTAAAAAAAATCACTCCCCCGAGTGAGGATCGAACCTACACTATCGCATTACAATCAGACAGCGTCCCACAACGCCACGATGCCCTCTAATAAGATTAAACAGAATTTAAGTATCATAATACAGACAACATTGGGTGTCGACACCGCAACGTAAATAACAACAAGTCGCAAAATATTATTATTTTACAAACAAGCCGTTTACACTTCTGTAACTGAAAACCTTTGTGTTTTTAAATTAGGTATCTGATTTTTAATTTTATAGAACGGCTAACACAGAAATGACGTCATTGTTATGGAAAGCTGAACTCTGAAGACAAGTGATTAATCTTCAGTCAATTTTTCTTATGGAAATGACTTTATATTTTATTTTTTCTTAGCTTCAGTGCTAAGACACTCCGTTCTCATACAAGGCTCAATTATCTAGATATTGTATGTTAAGCTCCGTCAGTTTTAACGGCGGGCTTTGTTTTGGTACCTGAATGAGAAATGGCCATGGACATCACAAACGTCGCAACGATCGTGGTAACGACCTTACTCTAGAGAAATTTAATTTTCTTGAACTTAGTATTTAAGACTATTATAAGGCATAACTCCGTGTTGAGTTCTAGTATATATACTTACTCGTACTTTTAAATCAAGAAAATTTATTGGAATAAATAGATTACAATCCTATAGAAGTAATAAAATTACAAAGATACTATCATATTGCAGCACTTTGTCTTGCATGACAGAGTAGGCATGGAAAACCTAGTAGGAAATGAACCATCATATAAGAGGCTGTTCCATAGGACTACAATAGCTGACATCAAAGTTTAAGCAAACTAAATTTGAATCCACAAACAGACAAAACATATTTTTTACTGCGCTATAACGAACGACATAATACAAAATAATATACAATTAGAATATTCATCTCAAAATAGCTTTCCCTTTGCCCTTTCCTTGAAACGTTAAAAAAGTAAATAAGGTAGACTTTTCGGCTCGCATCAAGAACACTCTAACGGGGAAACATTGTATTTACCTATCCACGACGAAAATATTTGAAATTTGTATCACGTTCAAAGATATCCTGTGTGTGATTTTGGTAAATATTTAAATGCTTTTTATTCTACTGTAATATATATCTACATTCATAATTTTTTCATACATCAGTATGGCGCGACATTGTCTAACTGTAAACGTGGAGGTATAGTTCGATACTCAGAGAAATGATTTTACTTAAATTGTTTTCATTTAAACAATATGGTAAAGTCAAGCGAATAAAATACAAGAGACCGGTTGATCACCGGCATTAATCACTTGTGTAACACCAGTAACGCACTGCTGCACATGGGCAGGTGGAAGGAAGTTTCTATAAAACCCCACAGTAATGGAAACGCTAAAGATTGTGCAAAGTGGAGTAGGTTAAGTAGGAAGGCAAACTCTGACAATAGCCGGGAATAATGCCAGAAAGAAGAAGAAGTAGTGGAGTGGCACGCATCCTGATTGTGGACACAATAGACGTGGAAGGAAAATAGAGAACAAAGAGTTTTAGCCCTAGGTCTATCTATCAACTCTATAATATGCAGAAGATGCGTTAAATTAAAAAATGTTTTCACGCACCCCCTCTTTTTTTTCATAACGAGAAAATCTATTTGTAAGTCATTATGGTCTTCATTTTATGCCCATTCTTCCTGCTGGATGCAGCGTAAAACTAAAAAAAAACACTTCATCTTATAATTTTAAATATTCATACTTTATTCATTAGAAGCGTTTCGATCGCGTTATTTCGCAACAATACCTGCCTCGCTGGTTGTCATCCACATAATCCTTAAAAGAATTTATACTGACGATAATTCTCTGTGTAGCCATTCTTTGTTTAACATCAATTATTTTTATTCGGAACGTTTATTGAAAATTTTTCAAAGGCTCGGCCTTAACGAGTTATTTATGACCGATAATGGAATAAATATTATAGTTGATAATCACTTTAAAATCTTTTGTTCTTAATGCATTAAATCATTAATATAAAATACATTTTCACTTTACTTAATATTTCCGGATTGAGTAATTTATTTTTAATAATACATGTCAACAAATGTCATTTTGGCGCAATTGAGATATGCCTCTGTCAGGCCCACTTGTTGTGAGTTGAAACTTACTTATTGAAGATTTTTTATATTTATCTAATTTGTCGAGGCCGTCGTGAAGGGCAAAAGCATGCGATTATTGTGGGTTCGATTCTGAGTGGCCCCCAAAGAAATGTCTTAATGGGAATGGAGTATCTTAACACTAGATTCCCAAGTTACCTCTGCCGATAGTAAAAAGTAGGTAATATAATGTGAAACTGAGAGCAAAAGAAGAAGGACAAAAAATAAGAAATTTTATCATTTTTTGATCCTAAGGACAAAAAAAAAATTTATCACTAGGTTGTTAATATCTTTACCTGCGGCTTTGTCCGCGTAATCAAATGGCAATAAAGTCCATGTGACTTTCACATTGTGAGTGCCTGTGGTAACCCTGACTGCAGGCTCAGTAGGTTACATCAATAAAGTGTATGATGTAATTAACAGTGAACTTGAGGTAATATAGCCTAAAGCGAAGGCTTCCATGTCCACGCAACTTCCAAGGAAGTCCATGTATGTAGGAAGCTATATACGAGTACATACATGGACTGTAAAAGATTAATAATTTTTCAATTTAAGCTTTGGCTTATAGCAGTAGGTTCCGTTGAACGCTCTAACCTCAAGAACTTACAAGTTTTTGAAACAACTTTTCAACTATATAATATTAGTACATATTAATGATATATTTCAAAATTATCGTGAAACAGATATGAATATAACAAAAATAAAAAGTTATAAACATAAAATGCACAAATGCAAAATAACATAAAATTCATATGAATTAAAAATTCTATAAAAAAATGTTGTTCATTCTTTTAATATAGTCTGGTCGCCTCTTGAAGCCCTTTTCAGTTTTAGAACTACAAAATTCAGACCGATGTTTCAGTAAAAAGAATTTACTATGGGCTCGTGTAAAAGCATCGTCATTGAAATTTACTCGTAGGACAAGCATAATTAAAAAACCAAAACCTGAGCTCTTGTAAAGAGTGGAACAAAATAAAAAAAAACGTATTTATGTTATTTATATACTCGTATATAAATAGACATGTACTTACTGACTGAGGTAAGACGCTGTGCGTAGAAGCATGAAATTTGTACAGATGTTAATTTTCGTAACCTAGACCTGTAAGAAGGGATTTTAAAAAATTTTAACCCTTGAGGGATGAAATAGGGAGGGATGAAAAAATTTCAATCGGCACCGAATTTTATAAAATTTTAAATTCAGACTTTTAAATACTTAATTCAAAACATGTTTCATGGTTTATTAGAATTTACCCCTATGGCAAATAAGGAGGTGAAGCTGCGCGCGTCTACTAGTTTTATATATATACAAAATACATTATGTATGAGACGGGTCATATATCACAATTTGGTTTGCGTAAACTAGAAAATGTAAAATCGTGTTTTTGTCCGTCCCCGTACGAATTTTGAGTAATTCTGTCTTAGTGTAAGGAGCACACTTTCAAAGGATATCATATTCTAAATTTGAACATTCTACGTCGCGTTGTTCCAGCTGTGCGTTGACTGTAGGTTTTATAAAAAAATTATAAAAATTAATTACGGATTTCAGTGGGATTTGACAATTTGTATTTAATGTTGTTCGTATTTAGTGTTCGTTTGAGCTGCATTAAGCTGCATTAGTTTTAATGACCCAAAAAAACTGCAGATTACAAATCTTGGACAATCCATCTAATATAAATATCAAATGAAAGGACTTGATTTGTAAAATACAATTCATTATGAAAAATTAAATATAGAAATGGTCGTTTTCTAGGGTCCCATATCTCAAAATTAAAAAATGGATTTGTGATGAATTTATAACAAGATTAACTTAAGATATTAAGTAGAAGTTATGAATATCTACGGAAGAGATGAATAGATTAAAAGTACAGAAAAAATCAAGCTTCTATATCAACGAAATCAAAAGATACGACAATTTTGCATTGTTTTTACTGCATTTTGTATCAACTTCACCATGTAAACAAAACTTATATGCCACATAAAGTACCAACTTCCCGTAGACTTAAAATTATAAAATTTAGCACGAAGTAAGAATTGACAATATAAATAAAAGCAAAAATGCAAAAAGCGATAATTTATAGGTATTTCATAGAAAAAAAAATCATTACAAAGTTATATTTGTAATTCATTTTATCAACATGCATATACTCGCGAACTTAAGTTTGTCAACTTATATAAATCGTACTTCCCTTTAAACTACATTTTGAAATTGGTACGGAACCCTAGATGAGCGACGACTAACACCAGGTTAGTTTTTTTTTACCTAACATGTTTTTTTTATTTTCTTGATAATAATTTCGAATTTTCAGAATACAAACACGGAACGGAACACTAAGTAACTTGCTACCTTCTTATCTCATGAAAATCCCTTTAGAATTATTTTTATTATATATCATATATACTTCATCTTATACATATTAAGGGAATATAATTATTTTCATAACATAACACTATTTTGACATAACTCCGCCGTTCACATAACAATGTACTGTACATATTCACGTCGCACAGCCAAATATGTGCCCGCTACGATATATGTTACGATGCTACGACGCAAGCACCATCTGGCCGGGCTCTTCGTAGATTCACTAAAATCACTCATCTAAGACTACGGGCTTTTATCTTATACTCATATATGGTAGGGGTTAATTGATGCTGTCATTGCAGAAGTAACAATATGGTTTTAGTGTTGTTTTGTATATTTTCTTTATTTTCTTTTCCAAGTTAAGCAGGATAGGCAGATGAAACCTGGGAACCTAGTATTAAGACACTTCATTTCCCAATTTCCGCCGGAATTTCTAGATAAAGCGTGTTGATTGGCGGAAACTAACGCCGCGATTTGCCTCGTGAATTGAAATATTAAATGATTCATTCTCACGAGTGCATAGCACAGCACTCTAAGTAAACGAAACAAAATCTGTTAAAAAAACTCGTAAGTCCCGATTATTTCCATTTCCGTAGAAATTTTCAAAATTCTCCCCTACACCTCTCAAGGAACCTACATGACCAATTTAAGCGCTCTACGCTGCGTTGTTCCGACGCGTCTGTCATTTATATTATACTTAGAGATGCTATTTTTTTTATGGATCCTCTATATTTACAAAGAAATAATCCATGATATTATTTGGTTTACAAATCCGCGCCTACGTTAAAATTAATTACGTTTAAACTGCTCAACTGTGAACTAAAAAATTACACTAGTGAAATTGAATATATGACCATTTAACATGTTATATAAATAACAATATGTTAGTTATTTCTGATATTTTATTATTACTCTAATTCTGCTGTCAATAGTATCACTTTTGAATCGCGATACAAATTGTTTGTTTAATTATAGTGGCAAAGCACGCATTATCCTAAATTGCGTAAACTGTTAATTGGTTATAATATTGAACTACTAATAAATACAATGTGGTAGTATTGAAAAAATATTCTTCTATGAATGAAAATAATGTATATCTTTGGATTTTTAATATTTTATATAGATCTTATATCGGCATCTATATATTTTTAGAAGATTTATAACATTAATAAAAATGCTAATAGTATAATACGTTTAATGTTCCAATTTTAATAGAAAACAAACGTAACAAACGTAGTGGTACTGTCACACGACGGTTGTGGGTTCAATTCCCATTCGAGAAAGTGAAATATTTATTGACGCTAATTCCATTCTTCCATTTCTTCGCTCTGGAGTCGAGGTAAAGTGCGGTGTTGAGTTCTGCCACTCAACACGCAATGCCTCCAGAATTCGGCAGTGTTAACACAAGGTTCCCTCTACCTACCCTGCTATGTACGGGATACAGCGTGAAGCTGATTTATTTATTTATTTTTGTACATAGCAAATTGCCTAAATACATAATGAAAGTTTCAAAATACGAATATTACTATTAAGATAAAAACTTCAAGCAAAAAGCACCGAATAAAATGCTATCTGATTTTACGACTATATTAAACGAGCTGGGGAATCTTGTAAGAGGCTAATATATAATTCAAATGCTGGGTATATTACGAGACCGTTTACCCTATCGATAATAGAGTTGTTTTGCTTGCCCTTATTAGCCATTCAGTCATAAAATATATTACTTATAATCTTGACTAGATATTTACTAGAAGATTGCATTAAGCTTAATTTATTTTATTTATATTTCTTACAATATTTTTATAGTAATCATCACAAGATCTTTCCTCAAATGCTTAACATTACAAAATTGACAGGTTACTTATAAAATTAGTTATTAATATAATTTTGAATATATATAAAATAATAAGAAAATATAAGAAAAATATTAAACGCAGAAAGAAACAAACAAAAATAGCTAGCTTTTCTGTTCAAAAATATAATTTTATTATCTATCTTACCTTACACTACAGTCACTTCACAACACTACACTGACAAAAAAGCACTCCCTATCAAACTGTCACTGGGTTAGTTCGAAAAACACCGCGATTCCTCTATGGAAAGTGGCACAAACGTCTGCCCTCGTCCAAAGGGAATGTATCACTGAGGCTGCTACGGGCGTAGGAGCTACGGCGCGCGCATCTGTATACGAAAACACTAATTTAAATATATTTATCAAGCTAATTCTGTAAATTGAACTTAATAATGACATTACGCCACCGATGTTGGTTTCCCCCTGATTTTGGAGGACAGGGTGATGATATCTTGGGTAATCATCTGTTCTCAATAGGAATATTTGATTAGCTGCTGTAATATGTTTAGATTTTGGGGTTTGATACGTCTATACTCTTAATTATAGCAGGAATTTTGTTATTGTATTTTATTCTGCAGACTGCAGACAGATAGTCGTGGGGCAGCATTTAAGGTAAACGGAGGTTGTGTATTCGATCTCCACTTAACTTAACTTCACGCTTTATCCCTAGCAGGATAGTCAGCGAAAACGAAGCGCCAAGCGCTACGGTCTCTACATACCTCTTTCGCCTCGTCCACTGTCATCAACCTCTCGATCAATGAGGGTGACCACAACCTTGTAACTGTAAACGTACGTTGGAGGTTCGATTTTCATTTTTTTTTTTTGGTTTGAGTTCTTAAAATTGCTCTTAAAATAAAATATTTATCTTAATAAATACATTGTCTATTCTTTAAAATAAAAAATCGAGTTTGTAAAACAAATGAATTGCTACTCTACCGTACTCATAGTCCGAAAATCTATTACAATTTCTTTCCATCACATTTAGGCTTGATTTGGCACTGATTAAAGTTAATATTAAAAAACTAAAAATTAACAATAGTAACAAAAGTCACATGTTTTTATAATTCTTTATTTTATAAATAAAAAATAAATTGCCGTACGTCAGTATATTTTTTACTTTTCATATATTTACTAACTCTGTTTATAATAGAACATTTTTTTTCTAAGACCTTGATAATAGTTTTGAGCTGATTGATATTTTTATGTGAAGTTTATTTTTATTTTTCATACATTGCTTTTGTTATTAAAAAATCTGGAGAGTGTACAATTCTTCCGCCTATGTTCATAGATTTATAAGAAATTCAACATTTATTTTATTAAAAAGAAAATTTTGTTATAATATACTACTACAATTTATTTGCACAAATATCAGAATTGGAATAATATACAGAATTTATGTTTATACTTTGAAAGTAATTTAAAAAATATATCCATATAAGTAAAATATCGATTGTACTCCTCTAATCAAAGGAATTAATAGAATTCATGAGAGGAAACCTAGTGTTAAGACATTCCACTACACTCCAGTTCCCCACTTTGGAATGGCGAAACTCAACGCCGCACTTTGCGTCGTTACCAAAGCAAAGAAATGAGAATATTTTAAATTTAATTCCCCCGAGTGAGAATTGAATCCGCAACCGTCACGCTTACAGTCGCACGCTTGTGTCACTGCGCCACGACGGCCTCAAATATTTGTGTTTTTATAATTTAAATTAAATAAAGGTGTGGCCACTGAGGTTTGAATTTATTATTTCAATGAAATAAATAAC
This sequence comes from Heliconius burneyi, assembly GCA_018247715.1. Taxonomy (NCBI): domain Eukaryota; kingdom Metazoa; phylum Arthropoda; class Insecta; order Lepidoptera; family Nymphalidae; genus Heliconius; species Heliconius burneyi. The sequence goes on from DWGR01000782.1 coordinate 13,105, forward strand.
TCACACGGTTATTAACTCCAAAACTAATATATAGTTTTAAAATATATTTCAATATTTAATACTTACGAAATTATTTCACCCAACTTTCAATATAACAAGTCAAAAGTTGCAACTTCGTGAATTTGAAATGTAAATTGTACGCGAAATGAAAATTTACACCACCGAACTTATTATAGCTTTAAATCGCTTAGTACTAAGCTAAAAAAAATTATTTAAAATATTAAAAATTAAGCAGTAAGATAAAATGATTCCTAATGATTTTAATAATAACTGATCAATTTTATTACAAATTTGAGTTAGACACTATTCTTTCCTTTAAACTGCCAATAATAAACTATACAGAGAGTTTTATCAGCGCCACTTTAAATGAGACCACAATTTTAACCACTCTATAAAAGCCTAATACAAAGGAACACCGCTGCAAACACTGTTTATAAGATTCTATATTATCAATACATGTCTAGGACGGAAAGAAGTGTTACGCTAAAATAATTAGCAGCCGAATATTTTTTTATCTTCACGCTGTATCTCGCACATAGCACCAGTAGGCAGAGGAAACCTACTATGTGCAGAATACGGCGTGAAGCTAAAAAACTACAGCACAATTAGAAAACTAAATATAAGTCAGATACAATTTTTTTTATTCTATATTTGTGGATATAGAGAAAACTAGTTATACATAAGTAATTTAGTATATTTTACAATTTTGCGTGAACCAATAATATATACGAGTACGTTGTTGCAGCCAGTCGTAGCACAGGGGCACAAGCGTCTGACTATAAACGCGATAGGTTGTGGGTTCGATTTACAATCGAGGAAATAAAATACTAAATATCTCCAATTTTTTCCTCTAATTTTGAGGCAAAAACGCGGCGTCTTCTGAATTCGGCGAAAAATGGGCCCAAAATAAATAAACGTCGTACAAGTATCACTATAGCTACGATAAAAGAGAAATACGATACATGTAAATATTTTTTATCTATAATAAAATTCTTAAATGAATTAAAAAGATAGGTAGTGCGATCTATTGCGGTCAATTCCATTGGAGCGTCGCGGACGTAGATTTATGAACGTGTTGAGTGACAGTTTTCTAAGCGTTAACTTAGCTTCCTGTCGTTGTAGGCGATAAAACATCTTTCAATTCTTCTTTTTATAGCTTTTAAACATTAGAAGCCAGTTGTGGCGCAGGGGCAAAAATGTGTGACTGTAAACGCGATAAGTTGTGGGTTCGATTCCCACGCGAGGAAAGGAAATATCTAATATCTTTTTTTCTTCGCTTTGGTGTAGATACAAAGCGCAGCGTGAGTTCCATCACTCAATACGCAATGACCCCAGAATTTGATAGAAAATAGGGAAAGAGCTGTCTTAACACTAAGTTTCCTCTGCCTACCCTGCTGTGTGGAGGATACAGCGTGAACCTATATACAACTTAAGCTTAACGCTCTATACCACATAGAAGAGCAGGCAATACTCTTATATCAAAAAACTCGGTCCTTCGCTTTCCGGTCGATATTCAAAAATATATTAGCGAGACATATTCAAAAATTACCACAATTACAACAGTATGTAGGTATAATATTTGAATACTGACAATGTACAGCGCAGTGACTAGTCGTATTCTCTTTCCATTAAATTTCTCCTTTGTACAGTATGTTTTGTTTATTTAACACAACCAAAAAAAAACAAATTAAATAAGCTCAAATAAAGAGAAGAATGCCCAACTATGGATGATATTACTTTATAAATTCACTGATGCATATATTAGTGAAATAACATTTCCATCAAAACCGGACTCCCTAGTAAAAAAATATGAAAAGTAAATAAGAATGTTCCAATAAATTTACAATTTCTCTTACAAAACATTATTATAAAAAACCGGTTGAAAAATCACAGATATTATTTATATGAAAAACAGGGGAATTGTATAACGCTTGGCTTATTAACGATTTCAATTGGAAATAAATTTTCCGAACACACAATGTACGTACTTTATTTTTTTTTATTACATAAATCATAGCAACTTTATTCACTACTATGTAGAAATTATATATATATATATATATATATTTACAGAGGATTTTCTTTAAATTCGTACGGAAATGGGAAAAACCGAGTACGTTGACGAACATAGCTACAGCCCGCAACTTGCTACTAGTATTGTAGATTATACTACATATCATTGTAAAATATTAAAATAAGTGTTACAGTATTTTTCCAAGCTAAAGAAAAAGAAAACCAAAAATACTTTGTATTAAAAAGCACTTGTAATATATTAACATGGTTTTCATTCGATGAATATTATTTTTTAGAATTACAGCGAGAGTAGCAAGGGGTAGAGAGTAGATAGGAGTGGAGTTAGTTTAAATAAGTATTGAATTATTACATCTTTTGTTTTAAAAACGTACTTTAAATTATAGGCTATTATTAGCCATTCCTCATAAGTTATCCTTAATGAATTTTTACTTAACTTTTATTTATTAGGTCGTACTGTAGCAACATAAGAAAATTTAACAATCTGTATTTGAACCACTTGTGGTTATAACATCCTCATTTCAAACTTACAATACCATGTTATAGTATAAAAGAGCTGGTATGATGACGGAGCCATATAATTTATATCTCCAAGCACACTCTATATCACTTGTATCATTTTTTGTAGAAAAGCGTTTTTTTTTTAATATATATTTTTAGCTATGTACATAAAAAATCGTTCATAAAAACACTTTAAAAAAAATACTCAATCCCAATAATATTAATATAGTAATTTTACACCAAAATAGTATTCTAGAAAAGTCAGCATAATCGTTTTCTACAAGTCTAATGTCACTTTACTGCACTTTACTTACATTACCTACAACAAAAATAACAGTTTGTATCTCTTCTCAATACAACACTCGAGCGTTGAGTACACACAAGACAAATATTATGCGATACCACTCCCTCTAATTGCATTGTTCTTCAATTAACGGAAGAAAAGACGTAAACAATGTTTCATGAAAACAGATTTATTTAACTTTGAACTAACGAGTGTATTTACTTCAGATAAATGCATGTTATACGTTAAGCTTTGTCTTAAGATATCCGTTTTAGATAGGCTTAGAAATTCTTACGTGAAACTAAGAATCTATATAAGACTATCGTAGCGTAGGGGTGTTATTGTTATTATAAGATCTTACTTCGTGCTAAATTTCATAACTGTAGGTCCACGAGGAGTACCCAATATGGTATACGGTTTAATTACGCAGCGAATTTCATACAAAAAGCAGCAAAAAAGAAGCATAAATGATCGTATCTTTTGAGTGCGTTGTCTTAAAAGCTCGATTTCGTTCTGTGCTTTATAGGACCGTAGACTTAATATACTCGTATTTGATAGTAATTTCAGCTCGACACCTTCACGAGATAAATGTTCTTGACCGACAGACTGGCAACAAAGTGTTCCTGTGATGGTTTCTTTTTGTTCCTTTTGAAGTTCGAAACCCTAAAAATAAGTGAAAATAATTTCAATATAATCTTATATAAACATATCATTATTTCGTTTAAGTTGCAGCGAATACTTCTCCATTGCGCCAATTTAGCCTTGAAATCAATAACTTGTTTGTGTGGGGGATCTGTCGTTGGTGGTTATAGGTTCAAATTATCGAAGAGTCATTCCATTTTAGTTTCTTTTTTGTAGACATGAGATTATACTCGTATACTTACTATTGAGGCCGTCGCTTCAGCGGCACAAGGATGTTACTGTAACGCGAAGGTTGTTGGTTCGATCCCCGCTCGAGGAAGTGAAATATTTATTTACGTTTATATTTCCATTTCTTCGCTCTGGTGACAAGGCAAAGCACAGCGTTGAGTTCTGCCACTTAACCTGCAATGCCTCCAGAATTCGGCAAAAAGTGGGGAACATAGTGTCTTAACACTAGGTTCCCTCTGCCTACCCTGCTGTGTGCGGGATACAGCGTGAAACTAATTTTTTTATACTTATTATTAAGGGCCAATTTTATCGTTTATCCATTGATAAATTCATATTGTTTGGACTAATCATTCTAAAACCTTTCTTCGAAATATTAAGCACAAATAAATACTTTTATAAAACAAACATTAACTCTTCAAATATAAATATTCGTATTTAAACGTCTTCTTTGTATTCTTAAGCTCAAAACGTTTAACCAAAAACGTTCCAAAATCATCATAATTAAATCCCTCGTAATTTAAGCAACATTCCTTATAATTAAACTAAAATTTCAATTACCAAAAACAAAATTAATGTACTTACAATTTCTAAATACATAATAAAACGACGGTCTGCCCTTTGTCTAGCGAGGCGTGTTACAGCGAGGTGGCGATCTCATCTCTTAGAAGCTTTCGACGATCAACTCCGTTATTTAGCGATAGATTCTGTCCCACCTCAATGCACGGATTGGTTTTCTTCTAGCATTACTGTACATTTCTTTAGAAATATTCAATTGAATTTACCTTGTTGTACCTTGTTTGAAATAATATAAAGCATTTTTCATCTTTTATTGCTGTGTCAGCAGCTCGACGGGTGTTTATAAACGCAATGGTTGTAAATTCGATGACAACTTGAGTCAATAAGTTATTTTCGTTTTCTTGCTCTGGTAAAGAAATAGTGTTCAGTTCAGTAATTCAAGATAGAATGTTTCAACAATATGGCGGTGTGCGTAGCGTACGGAGTACATCATCACTAGGCCAGCTCTGCCAATAAAGTAAATCAATGTAATTGTATGGTTTTTCCAAAGATTTTTTCTTTCCATTAATTCTTTCTTCTTTTAGTAATAATCTAGTTGTTTTAATTTCAACCATATTTAAAATAAATTTCATGAAATATATATTTAAAAATAAATAATCTACATTAAAAATTTAATTAAATTACACTTTATCCCGTATATAGCAGGGTAGACGGGGGGAACCTAGTACCTAAATAATAATAATCTGTATAAATGTATATGTTAAATATCTAAGATTAATATTAACTTTTCAGTATATAATAATATAAAAGTTATATCCCATACGAAATTTGAAATAGGCATATTAATATTAGAAGCGCAATTATTACTTAGAGTTGTACAATCAAAAGTTAGCCGAAGTCACTTTAAAATAAATAAGAGAAAATTGGTTGTACGCTTAGATCGCAATTTTCAGAATTATTCGGTCCACTGAGACTATTTGACTTAGACGACTCGAAATCGTCGAGTATTAAGGGACTGTACGTTTGGTTGTACAGCGGTTTATTTTAAATAACTATCTATATGTTTGTATATGCAAGGCCGTCGTAGCGCAGTGGTACAGCGTCTGAGTGAAAGCACGACAGCTGTGGGTTCTATTCCCAATCAAGAGAATTTATAATTTTAATTTTCTCGCTACTGTTACAACCACAATACTGATACGGGGCGCTGAGTTCCATCATTCAATATGCAATGTCTTGAAATGAAAAGTGTAGGTGGCAGTTGGAAAAGGACCAACAAGCAATTAATAAATTGACTACTATAAACTTGAAAATATGTACTCGTATGTATTATTTTCTAAAAAACATACTACTTTTAAAACGTGGTTTCGTTATATATTCATACATTTGAAAGTAAGATAAGTTATATTTTATTTTTAACTCAAAATTAATATATTTAAATATTTCTCTTCAATACTTCATTCGTTGTTTCCAAATGAATATAAATTCACCTGCAATTTAAAAAGCGTTAATAATTTACTTTTAAATGTAACCGCTGTAGCGCAGTACATGTCATCGAATATAAAACAAACAACAGGTTCAAATATAATATGCGACGTGCATAACGAGATAACAGCAGCACAATGAGTTTCCGTATAATTTTCGAGATATTGTGTATATGCGAAACTTAACGCTGCGCTTTGTCTCTCTACGTTCTCACGGGTGGAAATCGAACACATAACTGCCACATTTGCAGTCGCATGCTTGTGTGCCATAACGGCTAATACATAAAAGAATTTTTATTGTATACGAGTAGTCGTAGTGTTCACTCAGGCACATATTAATTTTATCATAACGGCGTCTAGCAAAAATTTATAATGGATCATCATTATCGCTATACAAGATTAAATAATTTAAAATAAACTATTTAAACTGCAGTTCCATAACTGCACTGTATACTGTAATATATATATATATATATATATATATATATATATATATATATATATATATATATATATATATATGTAATAATACATTTAAAAATATTTACATTAACGGTGCTGCGTGTTGAGCGGCAGAACTCAACGCCGTGCTTTTGCCTCGTTATCAGAGCGAAGAAAATGAAAATATTAAATATTTCAT
>DWGR01000783.1:0-19420 GCA_018247715.1 Heliconius burneyi
ATGGCAGCTACGTGCCGCTGGTTTTATAGCGTTTTGAACATCAACGACAGCTTGGTCCTATACAAAAATTAGGGCATGCACATACTTTTGCCATTTTATCTCCATATCACAGGCGACATTAAATACATTTTACGATATTAACTTATAAAGAAAAAATATTTTTGGTAACATCTAAGTGTTATTGTGTCCAGTTTGTATGATCAAAATGATATGGTATAATCTGGTACTCAACAGATTTTATATTTTCAATATAATTTTACAATTCGAAATGGGTGAAACGAAGGCTCTCCTCTATTTGTAACAGTTATGAATTTGTAAAAAAACTACTTACATTCGATCAATATAATAAAGTAAGTGGTAAGTACTTACCCTTCATTTTATATATTTAAAGTGTTCGTTTGAAATACAATAGTTTTGCATTATGTTAATCATTCTATATGGAGTGTTTATAAATTTATTTAAAACGAAACAGTATTTATTCAGGACTCTTCATAATGGTAAAACAATATCACAGACGTCTGTGCCTTGCGCTCTCTTCACAATCATAACATTGATTTAACTGACTCATAGTAATAAATTAATAAAATCTTTGATTTTCGCTACTTCAACATATATTAAATATTTTATTTCAGCACGGCAGGCAGAGGGAGTCTTGTGCTAAGACACTCCGCTTTCTATTTTCCGCCAATATCTGTAGGCATTCCTTGTTGAGTAGCGGAACTTAACGCCACGTTATGTCTCGACACTACAACGATGAGCGTGATCACGAGTAGATTGAGATGGCATTCTTCTATCACTTGATACAATAATTGTTATATCAAATAACTGCTGTGTACTAAACGGCTGGTTAAATATTTTCTTTTAGATTAGTAATAAATTAATTTAGAAATAATAATTTTAAAGTATTTTTATATAAAATGGTTACGTGTATAATTTAATTCTTTCTTATTTGACATTTCTAAAAATACCATGTCCATTGGTAATTTAATCATCTTATATTTACATTTATTTCTCACTAAGAAATTGTATAACATGTCTTGTACTTCATACCAGCAGCTTCACTTCAACATTTAAAAATATTCTTAATAACTTTTTGCTTTCATAATGCCTGAAATGTATCTTTAACTAATAACAATATAGCGTACTCTAATAATACGTTTAAGGAAACAATGTGTATAGAATCTCACTATCGCGGAGCTCTGTTCTGGTGTAACAACTAATAAATTAGTGGTTGTATGGTTATGGTGTGACTATATTGATTCAAATCCAGATTGAATATAATATTAATTGTAGAGGCTTTTCAGAAGTTTAAGCAAAGTGATATGAGCATACAGCTACTTAAGTAGACAGAGTATAAGTGAGTAAATGAGTGACAGACCATTACATTGCATGCGTACCACACGCAGGTATTCTAGATAGTGTTAATTGTAACTCAACGTTGCACCTAATGTTACTTTTTAACCACTTTAAACATTCTAAAGTTAATTTAAACACACTATACTATTTGTAATACTTGTAACAACTGCTATTATATTAAACATTGCGCCTCCAGGGTGACACGTGAAGGGGACACATTTGGCATATTTAGCTCACGTGTGAACCACTAACATAATAAAGTTGGGACTGACGTTGAATGGAATAATTTTCACATTCAGTTGAACGTTTTAAATTGTATTTCACAGTTCTAGCGTGAATGTAGAAAATTAGAAGCTCAATAGATACGAAGAAAATAATTTTAGTGTTACAAAGTGTCATTAAGTGCAAGTCAAATATAGAACATGTTTTATACTGTCATTAGTAATAAATATTACATGCATAAAATTCGATTTGAAAACGTCAATGTACTTAATGGGTTATTTAATATGAATCATAACGTTGATATGGCATAATAAGTATGTGCATATATGCTTACTGGTTCTAAAGTAAATTTAATGTTTCTTTTTTCAGCTTCACCTATACCCCGAACACACCAGGGACACCCTGCCCCCCACTTTCTGCCGAATTCTGGAAACAGTGCGTGTTAAGTGATGGAACTCAATGCCATGCTTGGTTGAGGCTACCAGAGCGAAGAAACGAAAATAAAATATTAATTAAATATTTCATTTCCTCGAGTGGTGATCGAATCCACTACTGTCATACTCGACTCGCCGACAGACTCGCACTTGGCAGGTTTTTTTTTCAAATAGACACTCTCTAAGTTTTGGGAAATATTTATAAACGATGTTATAAATTATTGTATAAAAAAACCTTATATCCTTAAACGTATCACGTTACGCACATACATACGAATTTACTGAAAGGAACTACTCGCTTTTTTAAATTGGAATCACTTCAATGTTTCACATTGCACATGCACCTTTCATTCCTGATGCGTCTCCTCATGTTCCTGAACTGTAATATCGTGCTAATGAAAACAGAAATATGCCGAAATAGTGACAACGTTGTGGAACTGCAAACCCTAATTAAGGTCGAGAGCTGATGTCGAGCTATGTATGTAGAGCACTGTTCACGCTGCATGCATGTTTCCCAATATAGTAATTACTATACTGTACCTGTATTTAGCTATTCGGATAAATCATTTAGATTGTCTTTTTTAAAATTTTATGGTATATTGAAAACAAACATATTAATATAGTAATTGTTACGACTTTGTCCGGTATTTATTGAATTCAGCTGTTCCCCTGTAGCTTCAAAAATACTTATCATAAGTTGACAAATGAGAATTGAATCGTCGCATGCTTAAATGAGATCACTGTAAGCGTCTCAATTGTCCGCTGGTCGTGGTTGTAGAACAGCCGTGGTCGAGTTCAATCTGCACTAATTCTAATAGGAGGAGTTGAAAGAGGTACACGACCACTATCACGCTATCTATTGGAAACCACAATAAATATATATTAAATAATTAATATATTACGGATATGTTAATTATATATTTAATAGGTCATAAACATATTGAATACCTTGTATGTAATAATTGTTCTCTTCTATACATTTTTTGAACGTGATGATTACTAAACCCGACGGTTTAAGTTTATGAATTTACTTTTATAATGTATCTTTGAATTTATTTTCCAAACTTCATTTTACTACTTGTCGTGGCCCAAGGGCACAAGGGTGTGACTGCGTGACTATTACGCGACGATTGTGGGTTCGATCCCCACTCGATGAAATAATATATTCATCTAAATTTATATTTCAATTTCTTCGCTCTGGTTTCGAGGCAAAGCGCGGCGTTGAGTGCCACCACTCAACACGCAATGCCTCCAAAATTCAGCGGAAAGTGGGGAATGGAGTGTCTTAATACTAGGCCCTGCCTACCCTGCTGTGTATGAGATACAGCGTGAAGCTGATTTTTGATGTTTTAGTAAGTACACAGTATCGTGAAAAATTGGCAGCTTACGTGTAAGTAAGGAAACTCTAGGGCTTGCTTGTGTTGAATATAGCCTGAAGCTAAAAATAACTTTCCATACTTATATCCTAATAATGATCAGAAGAAAATAATTGAAAAACATTTAAAAGATAATTGTAGCTTAGGATTAAAGCTGGCAAAGATTGCTATATGTACACTTTTTTGTAATACAACGCTAAGTAATAATTTTATTATTATTTTAGGATTAAGTCGTTTCCTAGGGACACAACAGTATTACGACTATGTCACTAAGCGCGAAAGGTTGTGGGTTCGATTGTAATTATAGCGTTCACTAGCTTTAACGCAAAGACTATTGAAAGCAAAGTTAACTATATATTAGAAGCCTAACTAAGTTAAAGGTTGGACAGCTGACACCTCGCGCCATTATATATTATAGTAAAAACATTTATTTACTTATTTTATGATTATATGCATTGTATTAAAATATCTAGAAATCTCTATTTTTATGTTCTTAAAAGTATTGCTAGCAACTTGACTCGTGTAAAAAAATTATGTATAGACAAAAAAGACTAAAAGAGAAATTTAATTGTGTCAATCGGGAGTTGCTGGTGGGCAACGGCCCTTATTGGATAGAAACTCATATTATTCAGAGATATATATCACTAACTGTAATTACGTAGAAGCTCTTCACGAATAATTTAGAAACATAGAAAATACATTTCTTTACTTTAAAGAAAAAAAAACAGCTTCATGCGGTCTCCCACACATAGCAGGGAAGGCAGAAGGAACCTAGTGTTAAGATACTCCGTTCCCTATTGTATGCTGAACTCTAGAGGCATTGCGTGTTGAGTGACAGAAATCAACGCCGCGCTTTGCCTCGACACCAGAGCGAAGAAATGGAAATATAAACGTAAATAAATATTTCACTTCCTTGAACGGGGATCGAACCCACAACCGTCGCGTTACAGTCACACCATTGTGCTGCTGTGCCACGTCGACCTCAATCTTCGGTTTCTTTATCTTGTTCTTAAAGTTTTTTTTACTACTTTTTATTTCTAACAGTATAATCATTTAAGAGATTAGAGGTGCGTCGTGGAGCAGGAGCGCAGGCCTCACAGCAGCAGAGTAAGTTCTTTTTATTCTTGTTTAATTTTTTTAAATTCTTTTCCTTATTACTACATTGTATTCTTCGCATGGCAAGGTAGACAGAGGGAACCTTATTAGGAACTCAATGCCGCGCTTTGTATTTTTACTATAACAAGGAAATTAAAAAAAAATTATTTTATTTCCTCGATTGGGAATCGAGTCCACTACCAGTCGCGGTTGCAGTCACAGATTTGTGCCCCTGCGCCACAATTAACCTCGTATACGTTTTATAAATAAATGATATATTTGGAGTCGAAGTCTCAGCATAGGCAGCGTATATCTCTTCATACGCGAGTACAACTTGCTTTTGGCCGTTTCTATATATCAATTTTATTTACATTTAAATGCGCCACAATGGCTGTAAAAAGAAAATTTATCCAAAACCATACCAAACTCCACAACATTCGCGTCATCGTAATTGGAATGTGTCTCGGAATATAATTTTCTAAATATTAAAACGTGGAAAAGGAAAATATTTTTATAAAACTGTACAATATGAAATATTTTAACTTCATATTTATTTTCTAGACACGATATCATTAAAAATCTTTTTTTGTTCAGCAGAGAACGTGAAGAGTGCAGATTCAAAGCTTGTTTCAGTGAAAGGTGCTTCGATATTTACGACAAGAGTGGGTATAATTAAATTATGCGTACTGAGCTAATGGATTTTAATATTTTATAACATCTTAGTTAAAATATTGCTAAATAGGTATTTATTATAATAAGGTTGGTCGTTTATTTCATAACATGCAATCGGACAAGTGCGAGTCCGACTCGCCCGTCGATAAGTTTGTATTTTTTTTTTCATTTACCTCTAAATTTTCTAAAGTTAAAAGAAAAGTTAAATAACAGCAATGAGCCCGCTGAGAGATCACACTACCAATTTTATAATTGAACGTCTAAGAGTAAAACCTTATATAACAGATATTGATCGCGCCTCAAATGGAGTTGGCAAATTTAATTTTGCACTCATTTGTTTGAAATTTACTACAAATATTAGTTTGTATTTTTTTCTATGAAATACATATAAGTTTTCATAATAGACCGTAAACATATAATTAAACAGTAATTTCAACTTGAAACCTCTGCACGATCACGAGATTAATATGATCTTATCTGACGGACAGACGAAAAAGAAAAAGATAATAAAAGGGTCTCGTTTTTTCCTTTAATGGTACCGAACCCTAAAATGAAAATCGAAATACAAAATATATAACATAAATCAATCATTAATTCAGTTTTTATGGCAAAAGCGTGGCAAACGAGCGTACGGGTCACCTGATAGTAAGTGATCACCTCCGCCCACGACACCGCGTAACACCAGAGGAGCTACTGGTGCGTTGCCAGCTTTTGGGGTGGCTGGGCCCCGGAGCCCTGCATTACCTAATGCGAAACGCGGTGGCATAAAGCCACTACTTCACGCCGGTTTTAAATGTCGGGGGTGGTAATTATCCGATCGAGTCTGCCATTGCTGGCGGCGTGACTCTCCCACTCCCACCTTAGTCGTCTCTTACGACACCACCAGTACCAGGGTAATCCTATTCTGAGCCGGGAACACACGGTTAAAAGCCCATTAATTCTAAGCATAAATTAATTTCAAAAGAAAGTGATGAAGAGATCTGAGCATAAAATGTTAACGTTAAAAATATTGTTTACATAAATAACAATTTTCCTCTTTCGTAAATTGAAAGTAAACAAAATGTAATAAGAAAATTCTCAGGTAAATATTTACAGGCGATACACATCTTGTAATGAATAATTAATAGTTTTGTTTTCCTTTTTGGCATAAACCTCTTTTTGTAAGCTACATTAATTATTTTACCGTAATTTTTAAATAAAGTTTTCTTTGATAATGTGGCATCCAGAGTCATAACTAAGCTGAATATTGTTACTCTCGAATTTAGTGATACTTGCTAGGGTAAGAAGAATTGACGCTGAAATCATTAAAATCAATGTGTATGATCTTTAAGCATGACATTCCTAAAGAGGGTTCTTTTGTGTCGCGTAAGTTTCTACCTGAGGAAAGTAATTATTAAAATCTCATTTATGTTGTTGTAATTAAATATATGACTATAGAGAAATAAGAATATGTGCATGATGTATAGTGACGGTAATCAACGCTGCAATTTATCACGTTACTAAAACGAAGAAACGAAAGTATAAAACATTCGTGTAATATTATTTATTTTTAAAATATAATAGCTACTAGCTTACCTACTTTAATAAACTAAATACCAAAATGGAATGTTTCTATTTAAAATTGCAGTTTTCAAAGTACGCAAAATATTTTTTACAGTATTATAAGAAAGCGAGATAATTTTTTGGCGATAAAGAATATTAAGGGAATTATGACGGCATTTCGCGATTTGAAATTGTAGGCATTATATCCGCGAGACGTCGCCATCTCTTTTATTACATTCCACCTCCATCTCTCGAAATACTGCGCGTGTCTCGACAGCATATTACAGTTTTGCGAATCAGTGAAAATGTTTCTCTCAGGTAATAGAGACGAGTTACGACTTAATGCGATGATAATGTCGGCTTATATGTACCTTATAGGTTTGTTTTATATTTCTTTTACTTTTTTGTTTGGTGATCCTGATCTTTTTAATAAAATAATTGGGACTTCACAAATTTCAATTTGCCCTTCATATATTATATTAATAAAAAAATATATGATCGTATATGTCTATACATATACAACCATATTTTTTTGATTTCTTTGATGGTGAAGAGTCGACCCGCAAGTTACAATCAAATTTTGTTGTTAAAATTTCACAGATCGCCCACATATAGCAGGGAAGGCAGAGAGAATAAAGTGGAACAGCTCTTCGAACACGTTGCTACACGGCGCCAAACTGTAAACATGGCAGTTGTAGGTTCAATTAGTACTTGGAGGAGAGATTTTTTTATTTCCACGCTTTTTAAGACAAGGCACGGCGTTAGGTTTCGCCACTCCAGGCGCAATATCTAGAAAATTATGGGTACAAGTGGGGAACGACCTGTCTTCACATGAAGATCCTTCATTAGTCCTACTCTGCTATCAGCGGGATACCGCGTAATGTTAAATAAAAAAATAAGCTTCACACACACACCAGGGTAGGCAGAGGGAACCTAGCGTTAAGACCCTCTGTATCTATACACGTATATCCAACTGCAGTTGCTAGAGGAACCTACATTTCTTGTTATTGCAAACCAGTAATTAGGTGTTTAGCAAAACTAGTTCTTGTCAAAGCCCTCTTGCTGAATGGATGCAACTGTGTTTGCGCGGCAATCGACCACGAAGTTGGATGTTTGCAGGGCTGACATACAGGCCGACTAATTTGTAATACAATAGGTAATGCTTGCTTGGGGGCTATCATTTTAAATTGTATATTAGCAATTAGGGCCACCGTGGTGCAGTGTCTAAATAATGATATGGGCTTAGGTTCAATTCCAACTTAGAGGAATGAATTAATTGCATTTCATCATTCTGGTGAAATAAGGTGTGGCGCTAAGTTTCGCCAGTCTCAAAGGTTTCAAAGATAGAAAGAAGTATTATCACTATCAAATTTTGATAAAGAAATAAGAAAATCAGAAATCGAATACCATTTATTTAAATTCTAACTTATATAAATCAAATAGATGTATAATCCTATAAAGCTCGTGACCAATTTCCAAAACCCTAAATAAACTTAAATATTCTTAAAAATATAAGCGGGCGAAGCTGCGAGGCGGCCGCTAGTGATAAAGTAGTTTATGAAAACAGAGACTGGAAGCTAAGTATCAATACTTTCTAATATTTACATCTTTCCGTACATAAATGAGCTTGTGACGAAGAAATATATTTAAAACAATTATAATTATAAGAACCCACGTTCTATATAAATATATCTCATACTTATAATTTTTCAGCTTCACGATATATCGTGTATGTAACTCAGAATGGAGCCGAGTGATATTAAGTTCCGCTCCCCTCTTTCCGCCAAATTCTGAATGCGTTTCCGTGTTGAGTGGCGGAACCTAAGGCCGCGCTTTTGTGACACCAAAGCGCAAAAATAAAATATTAAATATTTTATATTCTAGAGTGGGCATCGAAGCCCAATTTGTCGCACTAACATGCACACGCTTATGTCCCTGAGCCATGACCTCAATTTATCTCTCGTAGTTGAAGTCCCTAAACCCTACACGTAACTTACATACGCAAATATTCATATATTCCCCAGTCTCCGTCTATCACGTAAGTTAGCACGTAGTTAGTTTACGTAACAGACAGTCTTGAACGGTACGAACAATAAGGGACAAATTACGTAAACGGTTATTTGCATGCAGATTCCTTTCTCAATTAGAAGTTTGTAGCGCGTGCATTTCACACTTACTTGCATTATTGTATAGGCCTATTTTATCGTATTTCTCGGTCATTTTAAAAAAGGTCAAAATTCTGGAGGTATAGGGAGTTGCCCTGTTAGAGGACTTTACCTTTGAACTTTGCCTCGACATCAGAACGAAGGAATGAAAATATTACATAGTTCATTTTCTCGAGTGAGAATTGAATCCACAATCTGTCCCGTTCACAGCCACCCTTTGTACGCCACGACTGACCTCAATCATCGTTGAATTTACTTTAAAGTTTTCGATAACCTAATAATTTTTTTTCTTATTTCTCTTTGAATTTAATTATACGATAAAATCAATGCACACCACTATCATGCATGACATATAATACCACACCTAAACCAATAAAAGTTTTAAATAACATCTATATGTAATATTACAAAAACAAATATGTTTAAATATTTTATCCTATCTTTATTAATAAAAATATAATTTAATACAGTTAAATATATTAAGTTGAAATCATATCAAGATCCTAATATAGAAAGAACTTCTTGCATTCTTATGAATAAAATAATTTAACGATTATTTTAGTTGTCTAAGTTTGTTGTCGAACTTGTCGTTCTTTGAAACATTAAACCATATTATTGTATTAATACCTCAATTAAATATTTAAGTCGTTTTTTTCATTAAAAACAAGCACTGAAATTCACAAAAAGAATTAAAAAACTAATTGGATTTTTCATGACGCCGTGGCTGGCTTTATTCGCGTTAGCTGCGATAACAGAAAATTTACCTTTTTAAACAATCATATTTTATCTATTATATGAAAGCAACTGGTGGTTTTCTGTAATAAATACATTGACGTTTTAATTCTCCACTTTTTGTGTATTTTAACATGAAAACCGATCAAGTGCGAGCTGGATTTCCGAGGGCTCTGTAATTTCAGGATTATTTTTCAAAGGGAAGCACAACTTTTAGAAGTTGTAGATTAGTTTAAATTGATGCACAAATTGCTCGTTTCTTAAGATTGCGTTGACTACAGGATATCTAATTTTTAGCTTGATATCTCTACGCGCTCTTGACATATATGGTTTTGATAGAGGTACAACAAACTCATCCCGTAAAGGTTCCGTTTTTACGATTTCAGGTACGGAACCCTAATACAAGAAGGTGAAATTTTATAAAATATACAGATCTATGGAGGATCCCTTGAATCAAAGAGAATATAAGCTTTTTAACACAATCAAAAGATAGCAGATATAAGCATATATGCATCGTTCTTGGTACATTTTGTTTGAAATTCTCCGTGTAATCAAAACTTATAGAATTCTTCCTGTAAACCTACAGTTATGAAATACGCCACAAAATGATAACATACCATAAACATTATGGAAATAATCCGAAAACCGAAAATTAATAGCTAGGCATAGAAAAAAATAATTAAAAAATTATATTTGTAGTTAATTTCATACAAAATGAGTGCATACGCTTGCAAACGCTCCTCACAGGCAGCCACTTAGTGCTTGCATTTCTTCAGGGACAGAGTACCCTCTTCCCTACCGGTCAACCGGTGTCGTCGAAAAAAAAAGGCTTGCAAACTTATATTTGTTAACTTTGGTTGGCACAGTGGTGTTAATTCTTTCGGGCGAATTCTCTCTCGGCTAGAGCTTACGCGTTCTGTGCAAATGAGCGGTCGCGAGGTGAACGACCATCGACATAGAATATCGTGCAGATCAGGAGAAGAGCTGACGGAGCCCTAATCCGATGATGGGAGTTGGACCTGGAGTCCCCGGCGGCAGTGACAGTGGAGTGAGTTAGTGACAGTGGAAGCTCGCTCTGACCTTAAACGCTGGATGCAAAGAAACTTCGAGGTCTTGACGTTCAGATTGGTGCAAGTACTAACAGTGCACCTGCACCAGATTGCACGTCGGGAGTTTTCACCAGAGTGTCACCAGTGCAGTGCGTCAGTGGATTCAGCGCTGGCTTCACATTCATACACTGGCCGAATGCCCCGCTTGGGCCCCACAGCGCCATGTTTTGATGGATATGGTCAGTAGGGACCTCTCACTGTTAAGTGTGGCGGGGGTCATGCTAGATAGTGAGAGATACTGCTCTACCATGGTCTCCTTCTGTGATTCTGTGATGGCATTGAAGGAGGCTGCGGAGCGGGTGCGCGAGTCCAGTGCAAATCCAGACCCGCTCCGCCGTCGTAGGTCGGGGTCCTAGGTCACCCATGGAGGTTGCCAAGGCGTATCCTAAAGAGGACGATGGTCCGCGATAGGTGGGCCTTCCAACGAGTCGTCGCAGTGGAATGCTCGAGCGATCCTGCGGAGTCTAGAGACTCCAGAGAGTCTAGAGACTTAGGTGGGGAGGTCTCGCTGGGTTTTAGTGGGTAGTATCGGTTTCTTTCTCCGGTGAGCCCCACAGTAGCGTTCGTCCATACAGTTTGACTTGCGCACGAGCGGTGTGCGTAAACAGCATTTCACAGTGTCAAAAAAGTGGCGTTAATTCTTAAATTCATTCAATTGTAAGCCAAATTAATGATATTCTAAAAAATATTTCATGGATATTTAACTGAAACGTTTCAAGTTATTGGAGAAGTTATTGGAGAAGAAGACAAGTTATTGGGGAACGTCTCAATAAAGAAAGTTTGCTCAACTAAATTTTTGGATTATTCAATTATTTCGCGTTCATGTTTTTGATATTTTGTGTTATAATTACTGTCATATGCAAATAACACAGTAAATGACATTTTAATTTTCGGCGCCCTACATGAGATATCTCGTAAAATATGTCGATGCGGGGAACGTCTCTTCACTATATTTCCTCTGTCTACACTGATATGTGCGGGACCCAGCGCGAAGCTGATTTAAATGTCAATATTGTAATTGTTATTTATCTATAGACAGAGCGTAGTTACAAGTTAAAAATGGTATAAAGCAAAACAAGTTCTGTCACACAAAGACAATAATTAAAGCTAAAATGTAATTTGGTTTGTACTGAACGATTCTTTCCATTCATCTACTAACCGAGTTAAGTCAATTCCGCGTTAAACCTTCGCTAAGCGACAGGCGGGAACTGAACAATACATGCATGTTCACGATCGAATGAGTTCCATAGTTCCGCGTGGTCGTACTCACGGCGGCGTGTTGTTTTATTAAACTTTATTATTGTTTGTATTTTGTGGGTATTTTTATTTTTCTATTGTGGCCTGTAATAACTGTGTCACGACAACTGACACGGAATTTTTAACGTTGTGTCAACAAGTAGCGTTACAGTCGCTGGTAATTTGATTAAAATTTTGATACGTTAAATATTTGATTAATATAATGGAATTGTCATTTGTTGCGAGTGTTATAATGATAAAAAATAAGTCTAAAAGTAATATTTAACTATAAAATATATATTAAATCTATACTGCTCTAAATGGCGGAGTTCAATGTTTTAAGAATATCGGGGAACAGGAGAAATATGTGGGGAACGGAGTGTCTTACTGAAACTGAAATCGCTGTCTATAGTAGTATCTGTACCTGCAGTGCAGAAAGTCATATTTTTCACAATTGTAGTATAGCGTCGGCTGTAATTACTACATTATGTTCTTTTTCTTTTGTTTCGTATTTTTTGGTTGTTGGCGTGCTAGTTGAGCATAATCTACACATATGAAGATTTTTTTTCGCTTTTTCCGCGGAAAGAAAGATGCACTTTGGTTTTGTTAATATCTCATATTTATATTATAATTAATATAAATACGAGACTAACTATAACGATTACATCATAATTTAATTAAAATATCACACATGTTACACGTCAGGGGAAAACGTTGCATAAACAAAATTAGTAAGAGATCATTTACTTTAATGGTATTAAATTACTTTTTGGTGTCGAACAGAAAAATAATATTATCGTTACAGTTTCGTCTCTATTGGTCCTCAACCATAACTCGAAACACTTGTATGTTTCTGTTGTGTTCTTTATATATTTTTATTTACGGACTTAACGAAATATGCCCAAAAATAACTCAGTCCGAATGAAAAATTCTTACAAAAATGACAGTTATCTAAAACAGTATATGAAATGTGTGATCTTATTTGAATCGTTCGTAGGAGTGAATCGTTTATATTTATTTCCATTTAAAAAAAAGTTCTTTGGCTTAGTTATGTGTACAATACGCTGCTAGTGGTGGTGGTAGGGATGTACCTTATCGTCATCGATTTAACCAACACCACTCAAATTCTATACAAATATATGATAGGCGCGGAATATCTAACATTGGGCTTAAGTGCCATATTTGTTCAAGAAAAAAGGTTCAATAAACTTTTTTGTTTATTTCAAAAATTTGACGAAATGCTAAATATTGATAATCTTATATCGTATCTGATACCCAAGCGCCTCTACCTGCTCGGGATCGGCGTGTTCGTTACGTACAATATCATCGATTGGGTCATAAGTTTAGTTTTCGTGTTTAGGAGCAGTGTTTCATCTTGTACCACGTATGTGGTATTTTTGTCAGTTTTTGTTCATGACATGGAGATTTTACATTTTTCTTTATTATTTATTAACATTTTGGGTAGACTTTACGTTTTAGAGTCTCATGTGAGTAAAACTTTGAATAAAAAAGCAAAAGAAGAAATGAGTCGTATCAAAACTTTAACAAGGAAGTAGAATTTCAGTGTTGGTTCACTTCATTTAGCCTATGATTTGCTAAGCAAGTGTTCAGAAGAACTCAACAAGATATTAAACTTACCAGTAAATATTTTATTCAATGTCTATCTTACTGAGACCAGTTAGACTGTGTCAGTGGCACAGGGACAGAAAATGTGACTGTAGAATCGACTGGTTGTGGGTTTGATCCCTACTCGAGGAGATGAAATAATTATTTAAATTTATATTTCTATTTCTTCGCTCTGGTGTCGAAGCAAAGCGCGACGTTCCGCCACTCAACACATGATCGTCCAGAATTCGGCAGGAAGTGGAGAACGAACTGTGCCTACCCTGCTGTGCAGGATACAGCGTGAAGCTGTTAGCACGCTGTAACCTAGTTTTAGTTTCAAGACCCTATGTTCCCCATTTTGCGCCGAATTTAAAACACCGATATTAAAACCAATTTAAAAAACAATGTTTTTATTTGACAAATTCCATTAAAATCAAAATAAAAATATGTATATTTTTATTATTACTGTCCATATAAACATCAAAAACTGGTAATAAAATTCAGCCCAGAATTATATATTATGATCTTAAAATAATCGCATGCCTAATCCTATAGTCAACACTGTTCTGTAATTTTGTAGGTTATTCTCTACAGTTCATTTATTAAGGAAAGTGTGTGATTTATAGGAATAATGTTTCGTTAATTTATAGTTAACTATGGTGATGATATCCGGAGCGTGGTCAACCATCTTACATCTACAGTACTGCATAAAGACGATTCAACTTGATCCATCTGTTAGTATAGCTGTTTTATTACTTCACCCTTTACTCCTCATAGCAGGGTTGGCAGGGACAAGACGCTCTGCTTTTCACTTTTCGCCCAAATTTCAAGACATTGCGTTTCCCATGGTTGGTTTCCCTACCTAGCAGGGTAGGCAGAAGCAACCTAGAGTTAAGTCTCTCTGTTCCTCATGTCCCTTTGCTTGAAGTATTGCATGTTGAGTGGTGTAACAAAACCCCGCGCTTAGTTTTGCAACGAGACCGAAGACATGAAAATATTAAATATTTCAGTGCCACAATAGTCTCAATAATAGTTAGTATACGGGCTGGAAGCGTCAACGCTCCTTTTACGCGCAAATATTTTAAACCCAACACTCATTTAGACGTAGGATTTTTTTTTCATTTACGATATTTACCTGTATTTCGTGTGTTGCAGTTAGGTATAGATACCAATAGCGTAATCACTTACTACTACAAGAAGACTATTAATTACTAGTTTATTTTGTTTGAAAATATTTCATAGAGTAGTTAAAACTGTGGTTGCATTTCAAGTGGTGCTGACACAAACACTCTGTATATATTTTGTTTATTAATTCCAATACTTTTTGCAGGTGAAAGCAAAAGCGCTGTACATTATCATTATATGTATAAAAAATACTTTACTTTTAACGATACCTTGCTATGTATCTAACAAAAGTAAAACCCGAGTAACTGTAATACGTACTATGATCCATGAAAATTTAATTTCGTCTCGGTTGGAGGACTTCAAGGGTAACTTTACCTTAACTTGTTAATATTTATTTCTAATTATGCCTTACTTCGGCGAAAATGCAGAATTCGGCTGAAAGTGAGACGCGTGAGAAGTCTCACTAGGCTCCCTCGGCCTGGCCTGCTACTTGCGCGGTAGAATATGAAATTGAAAAACTATAATTTCTATAAATTTTATTTGCTTTTGATATAGAAATTACAACTATTTTTGTTTCCTAAATTAAGACGATTTCATTATCATTATAATTTAAAATGTAAAAATATAAAGATGTATTTATAATGTTTTTAAAAAAAATATTTTTGTCTTTTTTAGCAAAAGAAGAACGCCGACAGCTGAAAGCATTTTTTATGCTAACCGAAGAGAAAAATTTTTTGTACACTCTGTGGGGCCTTATAAAATTGGACATGTCGCTGCCTGTTAGCTATATGAGCATTTGTATTACTTATCTCATTATTTTAATACAGTTTTGCAAATTTTTAGACTAAATTTAAAAAAAGGCTTTCCATAGTTCTTTTTATTTATATCTTTTCTGTGCTATTTGTATTTTTTTTAAATTATTTGTGCGCAATAAAGTATAAACGAAACTAAATAACAAAATTAACAAAGAAGTGGCCTAGTGCGACTAGGATTCGGCAATGAAAATTCCCGTATTAATGCTCATATTAAACATGCTCATATTGAGGTCTACAACATATTTTTGGTGTGATTAACGCCGACTGCACACACGGAAAAGAATGACTCATCACGTTCCTCCCGAGCTGAGCTTGCAAGCGAGAGCGCGAAACAAGCGATAGAGAAGCACACACACAATCGGCACTCCCAGGCCGAGGTCCGAGCCCCGCCAAGGGGCGCCCCTGTAGCTTTTGACTTTATTCTCACAGGCAGCCACTCAGTGCCTGTTTATTTCTCAGGGAATGAGCACCCTCTTCCCTAACCAACCAGTGTCGCTGTAAAGGCCATTAAGGCTAACAGCATTAATGTCAAGTTCGAAAAAGAAAACAATCGGCACTAAGCGTTCGGCTTAAGACGCATCGCAATTGAACTGTTTTATTTTAGCTTCACACTCTATCCCGCATGTAGCACAGTAGGTGGAACCTAATGTTAAGACACTAAATTTCCCATACACTCCTCATCTTTTTTAGACATAACATGTTGAATGGCATAACAGGAACCGAAGAAATGATAATACTTTATATCTCTTAATAAGAATCAAACCTACAAACCTCTCGCTTGCAATCAGTACTTCGTTAGTGCACGCAACGGAATTAATCTGTTTAATTACTTAAAAGGCAAAAAATACTCGTATATTGCCAGAAATCCAATAAGAAAATGAAGCGTTCTTTCCATGCGAACACTGACAGGTGAGTAAAATTCAATAAAGCTTTACGCATATATCTACTACACTACACTATAGCTGTTTGTCCTCTGACGAAAACGAGCTGTGAATATTGTATGAAGGACGTCACTGGGCATTGACCTGGAGTGATCATATTTACTGCTGTATTAATATTAAAGAATATGATGAAAATTTAGTTACTTTATTCTTTTTGTCTTTTTCTTTCTAGTTTATGACTATTATTATAAAGGTTTTAACTTCGCGACGAGGTCGTTATGGAATTATATATCCACGTGGAAATAGACTTATATATACTCTGCAATAAATAAAATCAGCTTCGCGTTGTATCCCTCATATACGGGTAGGCAGAAGCTATGTCCGCCGTATTTTTCGAGGTTTGCGTGTTGAGTGACGGATTTCACTTGCCTTGTTACCTGAGTAAAAAAATGTAAATATTAATAAATACATTCGTATGGGAATCGAACACACAACCACTGCGTTACAGACCCACACCTTTGTACACAAATTTTGTCTATTCTATTCTATTTATATATATAAAAGGAGATGTTCCCACTGATTGAGGATGATAGGAAAAATCTTTAAATTGCCTCTGATTTTTATAATAAATTAAATTCAGACTCTTAAAAATATTTCATTGAACACGTGTTTCGTGGTTGTTTAGAATTCACTCTAAGCTGACAATAACTTCATATACATATTCTTATAGTTGAAGAGGGCGCAGCCGGGCGGCTAAACTAATGACATATTAAAATTTAACAAACGTTTTATTTTGTTCATACACATAATGCAAATAAAATATAACGATAATTTACTTCCGATTATTCGTTTTCTATGTCAAATATAATTCGCGCTTAGTGACTTTAAACTTATCTAAGTGGACGAAGCAATGAAAGTATAAATTTAAACAAATATGTCATTTCCTCGAGTGGGGATCGAACTCACAACCAGTTGATTTTGCAGCACACTTTGTGCTCCTGCGCCACGACTGTCCTCAGTAGGTATATATATAGTCAAGCGAAAATTAAAACCAACAAACATCAATCCATCATACTCTTTACTTTTGGTTCTGTTACTTGTACTTGTGTTGTTGTAACTTATCATTAGACTATCATAGCTCATTGGCATAGCATCTGATGAGTGTACAAGACCTATTCGTGGTATGAGTTATTTTTGGTTTTTAAAGTGTTATTCCACAATTAGGAAAGATAAACATTTGATTTTAAAAAAAATTAAATGTTTAAAACAGCAAGCGCCAGGACTAAAAAAAAGCTGTACAGAATTTTAGAGACAGAAATACTATATTAAGTGAAACTATGAAGCTAGTGTTAGATAAACTAAAAATAAAACAGCTTGAAGTGTATCGTCATATTCCAAAGTATTATTTACAGATTTTAAAATAATGCAACATTGCATAGAATTTTTAATATTGTTGGAGGATTTGATAACATAACTTAGTAAGGAATTTTATTTATGTTCGGCTTTTTAACACCGAAATTCCCAACTTATTTTTAACATCAATTTTGTTGCAATTAGAATTGTTTAAATTTTTTTACTTAATCAATAAATTTTGAAAATTGTACTATTATAATAAGGTAAGTGATGCAAACGCTAGTGTAACTCAAGGGCAGTGTCATATCCAATTTTAAAACACCCCCTAGAGTGTATGAGAATGTGTTCTGATGAGTCAATTGAAAGAATGCTTTCAGCTTACGATTTTCTGTTTTATCTGAAAAATATAAGATAAGTATTATCTTACTTTACATGAGGAATCAATTTTACGCTGTCCACTCAACAAGGTAGGCGGAGGAAATCCAGTGTTAAGGCACTTTGGAGACATGTTGCGTGGCAGAACTCACGCTTTGCCTCGACACCAGAGCGAAGAAATGGAAATATAAGTTTAACTTAATAAAAAATATATGTACTACCGGTCTCAATACATGCTATCATGTCGAGAAATAAAGTACTAGAAGAAATACATTTTACATTTAATATTATTATTTACTTTATTTCTTTATTTCCTGTTTTCTTATGGCTTTCTGGTTAGCTGGTCTATTTAAATACACGCCGACTGTAGTGCCCCATACCGGGTACAATTTTTTCAAACATCCAGGAACTCAATAAAATATAAACACAGAAACATTATATGTGATAGGCATCCCATTAACATTTATAGTTTATACACCTACCCAGTTGGTCATTGCTGTTTAGTGTATCATATATCATAATACGAATTTGTTCCACTTGCGCCCTTGTTCTGTTGGAATAGTAGCATGGCATGATCAAGAGAATTATATATCTCATACAGCGACACAAAGTGAATGCAAAAATTGATTTAACTATCTGTAAAAGTATTTATACATTAATAATAATTTGAATATTTATTATGTCGTCGGCTTAAACTATAAACTTCCTAAATCTGTTTTTAATTTTTTCGTTGTGTCCATTTTTATACCATTCGAAAATGTACAAAATAAATAAGAACTGACCTCTATATCTCCTGATAATACCTACATATATACTCATTGTTTTCAAGATCAAGTTTTGTTTTGTCTCTCCTAATAATCTACTTATTAGGCTGTTAGCAGGCTTACACTCTAAGCCGACGTTATATTATATTTTTAATTTAATTTACATTATAAAGCGTAAGCAAAAAGATACTAACAACAGTTGAATGCGTGCTGACTTGAATCTCTTTTATAGTAAATTTCAAAATCATTATTGTAGATAAGCCCGATGCCACCAGCATTACAATTAACTAAAAAAGAAAAACAATATATTACTATAAATCTCATTAAGGCACATAACACGCAATGTAAAAGAGATATACTTACCGACAAACTTATAATAAAGTTTAAATAATTACAACATTTATGAAGAAGATCGTACGCACTATATAAAGAAGTAGTATCAAGATACACTTTTGATGCCAATTTTTCCAATCCACTGGTTTCAACTATTGTGTCATTTGATCCAGCATTGTTTGTCATAAGACTTCTTGCAACGTGCGCTTTTAAAACAATAAGTCTTTTCA
>DWGR01000784.1:0-19408 GCA_018247715.1 Heliconius burneyi
CAAAATTCTTTACTACGTATATAAAATATTTTTTCAATTGAGCTTCATACAAACGTAACGATTCATTATTATCACATAATAAATCCCAATGTGCTTAAGATATACAAGTGTGAAGTGAACGTCGCAAACGATTGTAACTGTGCTTACTAGCCATGGGCGTAATGTAACATCACCAGTTTCAGAAACTGCATACTTGACAAATCACCGCTTAGCTAGTTTCGGGCTGCGGCCGACAGTAAGCAGTGCTCACTGTCATGAAACTACGTATATGAAATAATGGCTACGTGTACAGGCACATACGTAGTTTCGAATAACAGCGTAGCTAGCCGGGTTTCGAATAACCGCGTAACTAGTTTCGGCCGTAGCCCGAAACTAGCTAAGCGGTGATTTGTCAAGTATGCAGTTTCTGTAACTGGTGATGTTACATTACGCCCATGGCTAGCTAGTTCTGTGGTTGACTGTTAACCGGGTATGAAAAGTCGCTAATATTTTTATTTTATTAATCCATTAACAAATCAATATAATTACAATTATTCATGCCTTTTACCTATCATAATAATCATAAGGTTCTAAATTTTAAAACTAAGTGTTAATAAACTTCTTCACTTCTAAAAATGGCTCGTAAGTTTCTAAAAAAAAAAACATTTTATTGTAACAAACATGTGTCTAATAACTTTTGTAAAACAAAAATTTACTTTAGGTTACAATCATCACATTTTCAAGGTGCATATAGCTGATGGATTTTCAAATGACTGTGACGAACTTCTACATAAATGCTTACAGATGCAGACTTTAGACTACCATACCTTTTGCAATTTTTGGAAAGAATGTAATTTGGGTTTGATTTACATGTAAGTCATGAAATTTTTACTTTTGAAATTTAGATATTCTTTAAGTTCTATAAATTACAACAATTTTTACTAAATTTTATTTTATTTTATGCAATTTTAATAAAAAAATAGTAATGTCATTTCTTTGTGAACATTATTTTATAGAATTAAAAGGAACTGTAATTTTTTTATTCAATTTTATAAACAATGACTATAGGGGAAGAACTTCTGGTGCAGAAATAGCTGAATTAAGTGAGGAAGTAATACAAATAGCCAAATATTATATGGTTAAAGATACAAGTAATATAGAGGTAAGATCCAAATGAAAGTATTATAGAATTACAGTATAATTTTTATTGTCCAAGCGATTGGTGGCTAGGGCTCCAGAGAGAGGAACCTCATCACAATATGCATCGCCTCAAGCAAAACTGCCTTCTGTATCCAGTTCTTGATCCAACCTCTAGCAACAATTGCTACAGATTTTAGTCTCGATTTTTCACACTTAAACCATTAACTAAAACCATTATAGGCACAGTGATAGTGGCATTAATATCCCACATAGTAATAATCTCATGGGCTAAGTCCTAATATTTTGATTTTTCGGCTTTCACAAGATAAGCATTTTTTTTATGGATAAAGACATGGCAAACGAGTGAACAGGTCACCTGGTAAGTGATCACTGCCACCCACAACCCGTGTAACACCAGAGAAGCTACTGGTGCATTGCCAGCTTTTGAGATGGGTGGGCGCCAGAGCCCGGCATTACCTAATGCAAAACACCAGTTTTGATTGCCGGGAATGGTAATGATTCGGTCGCGTCTGCCCATGCTGGCGACGTAACTCTCCCACTCGTACTTTAGTCGGCTCTTACAATACTACCAGTACCAGGGTGATCATATTCTAAGCCGGGAACACACAGCTAAATTAATTAACTGAATTAATTAAGTCTTATGTGTGATTCTGATGTATAAGCTATATTATTGTAAATTTTTACCTAAACTTGTTCAGTAATTTTTTATGAAAGACACTAACTTTCACATTTATAATATTAAAATGAAATCGGCACTTTCAGGAGTCCATAGCAGGTCTTTTCCTAGTTTACGCCTTGATACAACTACAACCATACCCCGGTTTCGCCTGCCTTCGCATAATACCAGATGATTTACCTTCTATCAATAGAATAGAAGTGGTGGCTCGGAGAGAAAGGAGATTAGATGTATTATACATATTGGGAGATGTTTTGATAAGGTCCAGTCAGTATCATGCTGCGGAGAGGGAAAGGGGGTTTGAACCTGTTTTGAGGAAGTATATAGAAGGTAATATAATGTGGGTTTTTCGTGATTTTTTTATTTAATTTTATTTTAGGTTAGTAGTAGATATGGATAAGGGCCGGCCGCCCGACCCTCCGGATCCCGGTGGTTTTTCTATTGTGCAGATACTATCTTCTACGGTTGGTAATACTGGAAAAAGACAAGGCGAAAATGATATGGTGATTGATACGCCTAAAAAGACTATTACAAATCCGGCAATAGCCACACCTTCAATACAACATGTCTTTATTCACCCCAGTATGATTGATGGTCCTAAATCATATACAAATGAAGATAATGATCCGTTTATTGTTCATGTCTCCCGAGAAGTCGAAGATCCATCCTCAGGAGCTTAATATACGAGCGATAAAATTTGGTCAATTTTTGTACCATAATAAAATTGACTTAATATTTAATGATGGTATTAAAAATATTGGTAGAAATAAAGATTCGGTCCAGTATACTACTGCTCTAGCTGCCAATAATTTTTTAAATAATCAATTCCTGGCTCTGGCGAAGTACAAGGCAATTATACCTACTTATAATATGACAAGAATGGGTCTAGTTAGGGGAGTTCCCACTGACTTCTCAATGAAAGAATTTGTAGAATCATGTTGTGTTTCCTTCAGGCTGTGGCGCTATTATGAAAGCGAGATGCCTGAATTGTAAGAATGTAAGTGAGGGGGTTGTTACTTGGGTTCCAACACTAACCGTGGTAATAACCTTCCGTGGACAAAAGTTGCCAGAGAGAGTATTTAGCTACAGCTCTGTTTTATCACTGGAACCATACAAATTTCCCACTATACAGTGTATGAACTGCTGTCGTTTTGGCCACATTAAAGCTCAGTGCCGATTGAAGCCTAGAGGTGCACACAACCCCACAGTGGAGAATCATGTGATGTTTTGAAAGACTCCTCTTCATGCTTATACTGCACAGGGAAGCACTTTGCTATTGACAAGGCTCGTCCTGAGTTCGGAAGGCAACAATCTATAAAAATTCTTGTCTCAGGACAATGTATCATATATGGAAGCTTCCTCCCATTTCCCTCCTGTCCATAAATCTTATGCGGACGTAGCAGAGGAAATGTTTTCCCCTCCAGTGTACTTTTTTAATGCTACTCCTTCCCCTACACCTACCACCTTCTACCGTAAAACCACCTTTCGTCAATCGCGTCCTCATGGCATGGCAATTGTCTTACGTCCTTACCTAACGGTTGTGCCATTATTAATAAAACTAATGAACGAATGGATAACTATAAAAACTTACTTGTTTCACTCACAGAGATGTTAATAAATATTTTTTCCCATGTAATGAAATACCCTTACTGCCCAACGTTGCCCAGAAACTTACTCAACTTTTTAACATTATTAATAATGGCCCCAATCCGCTGTCTACAATGGAATAGCAATAGTATTTGTGCCAAAAAACATGAACTTAATGCTATTATCAACTTGCATGAACCTGTCATTATTGCTATCTTGGAAACTTGGTTGAGGACTGATAGTACTTTTGGAATGTTGGGCTTCTCTTGTTTGAGGGATGACGGCAGTGATGGGTTTGCAGGATGTGCCATTTTAGTCAGACACCTTACTCCATTTTTCCCTCCCACCTCATAGCCAGCATATTAATGCTGTAGCTATAAGGGCTTTTGACATTTCTTTTCGGTCCATTTATATTCCTCATCCTAATCCTTCTCTCATTTCTGAGCTACGTTCTATCCTTTCCGCCCTTCTTGGTCCAATTTTGGTAATGGGTGATTTTAACACTCATCACACTTTGTGGGGTTGTTATTACAGTGATGGGTTCTCTCCTTTGTTGGTAGACATGATTGATGATTTCAGTCTTTGCATTGTCAATGATGGCTCTCCGACTCGAAGGGTTAATCCAAACCAGAATCTCAAAACCGCTGTGGATTTGTCCCTTTCCACTCCCTCCCTTGCATCCCAACTATCATGGTCAGTTCTCCCATCCATCCATGGCAGTGACCACTTTCCTATCCTTCTATCTCTGAACAATAGACCAATATCCTCTCTTCCTTGTAAACCATTGCTTCCATATAATTTAAAAAGATCAGATTTTTCTTTATCTGTTGATGACTTGATTAACTCCCTTCCGGATATTACTGGTGGTGAGAGTGTGGTTTTATGCTATGAAAAATTTCTCTCAGCCCTTTTGACTTCTGCAGATCTCCATATCCCTAAGAAAAGCTCCACACAGAATCCAATCCTTGGTGGGATTAGGAATGCACTGATTCTGTCAATCAGCGTTTTAATGCTGAAGTGTCATATGCAGCCTCTATGACAGTGAAAAATTTTATTAATTATCAACATAATGACGCCAAATGACTATTGTTAAAAAAAAGAAACTCGGTTGGTACAAATTTTGTGAATCCTTAAATACCTGTTCTCCTTCTATATTACTGTAGTCTGGAATAACGTTAAGATATTTCGTCGGTCAATTCACGCTCCACATATCCTTCCACATGATCCCTCCCAATGGCTTAACGACTTTGCTAACAAACTATCCCCTCCTTTTGTTCCACATCATGACTCCTTCCCTAAATACATGCCAGCACAAATTTCTGATGAGATAGATGCTCCTTTCTCCTTTGATTAACTCACAACTGTCTTAAAGGACTTAAAAGATTCATCACCTGGAGAAGATGGCGGTCCATATTCCTTTATCCGAAACCTTAAGGAATCGAAGATATATTTTTTAAATATTATTAATGCATCTTTTGAATCGGGTGTGATTTCTGAATCCTGGAAATCACAGTTAGTACTCCCTATCCGAAAACCAGGTAAAATCCCTTCGGATCCTAATTCCTAGACACCAATTGCTCTTTCATCATCTTTCGCAAATATTTTTGAACATCTTTTAAAAAATCGTTTGGAACGGATAGTGGAAAGCAGAAATATGTTACCGCCCTCTCAATTTGGCTTCCGAAAGGGGCTGAGTACAATAGATAGTCTCAGTATTCTTACGACAGACATTCGACTATCCTTTGCTAAAGGGGAGTATTTGGTTGGTGTTTTCTTTGATACTTACTTCCGTTGTTCAGGCAGAAAATGCAACAGCTGAGTATTCGCGAGAGGTTAACGTTTGCCATATGTTATACGCTGTCCGATAGAAATGCGTTTATGAGACACCAGTTGCTTACTCTCCCTCCCAGACTTGCTTGGAAAGGCCTCCCGCAAGGTTCGGTCCTCAGCCCTTTGCTATACAGCATATACACCTATGACCTCGATTTGTCTGTCAATAATTTTTGCAATATTCTTCAATATGCTGATGACATCGTCCTCTATAATAGTTAAAAATCTGTAGAGGACATCTCTTTTCAAATAAATACTGCTTTGCACTATCTTGACCAATGGCTGTCTGATCATATGTTTATCCCTGTCGGTGGCCAAATCTCAGGCGGTGGTTTTTACTAAAAAGCGATCTATTCCTATAAAATAATGTAAATTTTAATATTCTATGTAAGGACCAGTCTATTTCGATGGTAAGTAAAGTAAAATTCCTAGGTATTTGTCTCGATAACCGTCTGAATGGATTTGCGCATACTGAATATATTTCTTAGAAATGTGAAAAAGGTATCAATGCTCTTAGAGCAGTGTCTGGGGTGTGGTGAGGGTCTCACCCTTCATCTCTAAAACTACTGTACCATGCTTTAGTACGTAGCCATATTGATTATGGCTTTTTTGTTCTTCACCCTTGCATTAAATCCGCCTCTACAAAATTACCTAAAATCCAATACAGATGCCTTCGAATCATACTAGGAGCAATGAGGTCTTCTTACCACGCTGTCCAGGTAGAGTATGTTGATCCTCCTCTTCACTTACGTAGGCAATACCTTTGTGACCGTTGTGTTTGTGACGGTTGTGTTGATGCAGCGTGTTGGATTCCTAAATTCAAAATTATTCTGCAATTTAAATGTCCGCCCCCATCATCGATGTTTACAGGAGAGGCTGTTGCTATATTAGAAGCAGATCCTGTTCACCTACTCCCATGACTTTCGACAGGCTGTTATTTTCACTGACTCTCTCAGTTGTCTATTGGCTATTAAAGAGAATCCTTTCCGTAGCAGGAAAAAATATTCTATTATCTTAAAGATCCGCGAAGCCTTGTTCTCATGTCATCAAAAAGGTCTGTCTGTGTTATTAGTTTAGGTTCCTAGTCATTCTGGTATCACAGGAAATGAAACCGCAGACTTGTGTGCTAAAAATGTTATTGTGTGTGGTATATACCCCGGAACATTTTTCAAATTCGGTTCAAGATTTGTTGTCTTGATTCGAAACTCGATTGGACATGTCTTGGAATAACTACTGGAAGTCATTAAAATCTAGTAAAGGTAAACTTTATCCTACTGTCTAGTCTGATATCCCAAAGTGCCCTTGGTTTTCTACTCAAAAGCATATTGAACGGAGAGTTATATTAACTATATGTCGTCTGCGTCTTGGGCATGCTTGTAAACCTGTACATTTGGCCAAGGTCAGGGACCACTCATTGTGCGAATGTGGCTTGGACGAAGGTTCTCTTTCCCATATCCTTTTTTCCTGTCCGAATTTAATTCGTCCCATTTACGATGTCCTTCCCTGTAAAGTTCCCCTTCTCCTTAATGCTCAGTGTTTGTTAATGTTTGTATTTTTTTTGTAAATATATTAGACATAACAGAATTAAACTTTGAACTAACCTTAGTAAGTGGATTTTACTAACGCACTTCTCATCTTAATTAATTATATTTATTTTGTGTTGTCATCCTTTTTTTTTTACAGGTGGTTACAGACATAACTAATAAAACCTATTTTTTTAAACTGTTAATCTAGTTTCTTAAGTTTTATTTCGTCTATATTTACTGATCCATCTCCATCGTGCCTTCTTCATTCTACGTGACATTGGCGAGGTAAACAGTGCTCTACTGGCACGCCTAAAAGCCAATCACCATTAACCCTGTTACCAGCAGCAACCTTTCCACATCCATTTTTTATTTTCCTCCTAGTTAACATAGTTACCACTTCATGCTCTTGTTCAAAATCTGCCTGGTTGCAGTGAGAGACTAAGTGATATAATAAAATTTAACCTTTCTTCCAATAACTGTTTTAGGATATACGAGTATAGATAAATTAGGAGTGCGTCCCAAAGGCGTGTTCTTTAGGCAGAACGAAGAACTCGATATCATCAGAGACTTGGGTTCAATTACCAGACAATATACAAGGGCTAAGAGGTCCCTCATTGGTAAGTAAGAATATTCTAAATCAACAAAGAGAGCAAAGCATAAATATATATAATTGAAATATTTTAAATTTTTTTTACTACAATAGTAATTTTTCGTAACGAAAAGATTTTCCCTCTAGTTAGTATATGACATAATCGATCCAAGAACATTTTTAATAATAGCGACATCTGTTATTACATAAAAAATGTTGAACCAATGATGTCGAATTATTTATTATCGATATGTCATAATCAAAGTCATTTATTTAGTGTCTATGTTTGACTCTAAATGTCCAACGTGACATTGGCGAAGTGATTAGTGCTGGACTGGCACGCTCGGAACGCCATAAATAAAGAACAACAACTACTCTTAATGCGATGGACTACAATAATATTTCATCGCCATGATTATCAAAGGATAGGCAGGAAATACCTTCCCCTCACATCTGTTGAATGTTCTCCACTTTTTAATCTAATTCGAAACATTGCATGTTAACTGGCGGAACTCAACGCAGCACTTTTCCTCTTGTTACTAGAGAGTGGAAATGAAAATATTAAATATTTATATAAATAGGAATCTATAACCTGTCGGGTTTACTGCGGCACGCTTTGGGTCCCTGCGCCACGACTGGCCTCAACGCCGGCTGGAAAATAGAAATCAAATAAACAATCAAGAAACTCCGTTCCCCACTTTTTGCCGAACGTGCGACATCAAGACGTAATTTTTATAAATAGATATAATTATACTCTTACAGGAGACGGTAAATCAGATCCAAGTCTTCAATACATCAATGAGAATTTATCAAACGAACTAAATACATCTCTAAAGAAAGTTATCAATGGATTAGTGGATATAGACACGGATAGCAATGATGGTATTTTGTTTGTTTTTTAACCAACTTCTGTAAGAAAAGGAGGTTATCAATTCGACTGTTTTTATTTTATGTTTGTTACCTCATAACTTCTGACTGGGTGAACCGATTTTGATGATTTCTTTTTTTAATTTGAAAGGAAGTGCTTCCCATGTGGTCCCATTTTTTAATTTTTTTTCTGACAATGGTATCTATGAGAAAATCACATAAGTCTTATATTTGCATTCGGTATGTACGCGACAAATGGGCGAATAACTCAATGTGGCGTCAACCGATTTCGATGATTTTTTTTTATTTGAAAGGATACACTTCAAGGATAGTATGGTGAAAGTTTGGTAAGGTTCCTATAATGGGATCCGGTCAAAATTGATAAAGTTCTTTTTTTTTGTAAAAAAATTATTATACAATAATATTGTTACGACTGCAAGTTCAACTTCAACGGATTTCAATGATTCTTTTTTTATTTGAAAGAATATACTTCAAAGATAGTTTGGTGAAAGTTTGATGAGGTTCCGATTATGGGATCCGGTCGAAATTGATAAAGTTATAAGAATATTTTTATTATGTATGTTCTTCTCAATATACCACAATGTTAGTTTGCATGTTGTGTTTGCACCTAATTAAGTGAAATTTTACATAGGACAACCACTACCACTCGTTGACTACCACCACCGCCACTCATTTAAGAAGCATCCTTTTATGGTCTACTAACTATTTACTGAGCCATAGGTTACTAAGCCTGTTTTTTTTTACTTGGCACCGACTTCAAAATTATAAAATCTTTGTAAAATTATTTCGTTACTTTTTAGTTCGTTGTTAAAAGTCGGTTTTTCTTTATGTTAAAAATTAAGTTTTAGAATTTGATGCGCCATATTTTTTTGGTTCCCTTATTTATACATTTTTTTAGTTTATTTCTTTTACTGCACATAGTAAAAGGCGAAATAGTACGTTTGCCATTCTCTCTAATCTTTAAACTTTGCGTATTGAGTGGCGGAACCTAACGCCACCCAGAAAAATTAAAATAATTCAAACATCATTCCCCCAAAAAATATTGTACATTTTTTTTCCTAAATTATTATTTAAAAATATTGCCTTTTTTATCAACACATTAAAATTAATTATTACACCTTGCGAATATATTTTGATCTCATGTTTTTAAATATTGCAATGACATTTTTTTTTATCTTTTTGATATAGAAGAAGAATATGACCATTTCAACAAGGTACAAGCCATAAAACAAAAGGCCATGGGTAATAATGTCAATTCTAAACATATGCGAGGGGCTAGAAACAGGTATTTTTTTTTTAGCTTTAAACCTGTATCTTGCATATAGCTAGGAGAGAGACTAGTGTTAGTATTACTCTCCATTCTCCACTTTACTCCCAAATTTGTGATATTATGTGTTATACTTTTTCTTAATATAATACTAGGACACAACAGATACTTAAGTTTTAACATTTTAGATTAGTATTTAGTTTTCGAAGATAAATGCACAGATTCTGTTTCATTCGTTACATTAAAGTTTTTATACATATTTCATATATTTCTTTTAATAATAATTTTATTTACAGGGACGCATTACAATCTTCATCTATACCAGAAAGCGATCTTAAACAACTTGCAGCCGAAGTGGAAAGTGTTAGTCCGACCAAACCACTCATAAATTCATCTATAAAACGAAAAGCACAAAAGCAAAAAGGTAAAAATAAAAGGCAAAAAATTAAAAGCAATTCTCAATCAATTGATAGTGAAGCTGAATTAAATTTGGACAATTTTGATAAAGTTGGTGAAACAAGTAACAATGAACAGACAGTCAAAATTAACTTCGAAACAATACCAACCAATGAAGTAATAAATACAGATAATAACATACAAATTGAAATTATAGATATTAAGGCACCTGACTCTGATAGTGACAGTGCCAGTGATGTAGATAAAATTGAACAAGTATTATTCACTAGTGAAGAGGTAAGAGAAATGGCACACGTGCTAACCAAATCCCCCATAGATTTGTCGAAAGGCAGTAAAAGGACTCGAAGAGATATACCCATAATTGAATCTAAACCCCTTGTGAGAAAGATAGAGAAGCGAAATTGCAAACGGAATAAAATACAATCTAAGTTTAAGAGAATGGGAATGTTGCCGGTCGCTAATTTTAAAGAGCAAACCGAACGTAAAGTTCGAAAATCTAATACCCAGAACATAAATCTAAAGAAAAGATAAAATTATTTAATCCACAGAGTACCTACTAAATAATTGAAAATATTGGTTTTTTAAAGTAATAACCAAATTGTTATATTAGTCTATGGAAGAACCTATTTACTACTATATTTATTAAGGACCTACAACATAAGAAGTATGTTAAAAATATGATCTCAAGTATTAAGTATCATCAGCATTGAAAACTGATTTAATCAAGCTTTTTCTAAGTAGCAGGGTCGACAAAGAGTCAATACACTTTTTACTCCATTTCCGCAATTCGAGATATTACTTATTGAATAGCGTAACTCAATGCTGTAATTCACAGCGTTGAAGTGAAGTCTTGCCAAAGTGAAGAAATGAAAACAATAATTTTCAAGTAGGGATCAATACATAACCTGTCTGTTTCTGTGCACAAGCACAGGAATCGTTGAAAGTAGAATTAAAATATATTTATAACTAAATAAAATTCGATAAATCAGCTTCACGCTGTATCACGCAAACAGCAGGGTATGCAGAAGAAACCCAGTGTTAAGACACTCCATTCCCCACTTTCTACCGAATTATGGAGGCGTTGAGTGGCAGAACTCAATGACGCGCTTTATAACTGTGTATTCTTAAAATATGTTAAATAACGAAACATGGAAAAAATAAATTATTTCAGTACACATGTTTTTTTTATTTATAGCAACATTACCTCTATCGTCACCCGCTTTATACAGTTAAATTTTCAATAATAAACAATTTTAATATTTTTAAATTGTTAAATTTACAGATTATTTAATTTATATATAAACAGAGCATTAAAGACCATTTTATTCTAACAAAAAAATATTTGAATACTTACAATGACAATTCTCAATCATTTAATTACATATAAATTAATCTGATGTTTTTTTTGTATTAATTATACAATTTTCATGGCAACACTGGCATTATGTGTAATGGGGCTGAAAAGCATTCAAGTATTAATTACACATTCTTGATACAAACTTACTACTAAGCAAGGCAAGTGATGCAAAATAAATAGTGGAATTAAAATTTAACATTATGTGAAGTAATATAATAGTCAAACTTAAGTAAGACAATTAATTAGGCCAGGTTCTTAGTATACATAACTATATATAACGTATTAGTTAACATAAAAGCTAAGACTTTCCATAACGGCCAATTAAATTATTTGAATAAACTTAATTGGCAGTTATGGAATAAATATTTGCAAAATGATGTTTAGTAAAAATAAGCTTTAACTATACACATATATACTACATTTATTTGTGATGATAATTTTACGTTTTTCTGTAATTTTTCTCTTTGATAAAGAATATCTCTTGAATTAATAAATTTTTACTAGTTAAGAATAATAATACGAATAAAAAAGCAGCAATAATTTAATAAATGAGTTAGAAGTCATTTAGTAAATGAGTACACTCATTTAATTAACAATAAGATATATCGAGATTTTAATTTAATTATTGTATACTTTATAACAATTTGATTCAGATAAAGACGTCAAAAATTAAAATGATTTATGTTTTTGACAAGTTAGCCACTTAAGATAAATGTATATAAAATAAAACAAACAATTATATATAATGTATAAGGAAATTTTAAAAAAGAAAACAGATATACTATATTGTTTTTAAAACTCCATGTGAGTCTGAAGAACAATATAGTTTCTAAGATTATTTGTTTATTATTTGAAAATTTTTGCTCACTGGTTTAAATTAAATAATATTTAATGGAATAATTTAAAATATTGTCAAATTAAAACATATCCATTGTTTCTTATTTTAAGATTTTCATGAAATATATTTTTAAGGGAACCTTTTACTATTCTTTACTTACCTACCTATTAATTTTTATTTAAGGAAATATTTCGAAGAAATCCCATCCGAAAATGTTGTTTTTCTTTGTAACAAAATTTATGGCTGACTAAGTATATATGTTATAGACTAAGATCTAAGTATATGGGGCGGAAAGAAGGGAGCGGGTAGATAGAAGCCAGCGTTGCCAGATTTTTTCTAGATGAAAAGCGGGATTTTTGAAAATTTTAAGTAAAAAAAGCGAGAGTCCATCAAAAAATAATAATAAGCATTTAAGTTTCTATTTATCCATTTATTAAAGTTTGAATAAAACTTCCAATGGAGATATTGTACATCAATATAAAATGTTTTTATAATAGAAAAACATCACTATACTTATTATAATATTGTTTTCGTTTATATAAGCAAGGTAATAAGTTTACTATATGTAATCTTCAGAATACTTATGCGTACTTTTATGAAACTATTAGTAATCAATGAAAATTGTAAAGTAATAAAAAAAGATTTTTCACAGTACGTGAAATAATTGGGACAATGCCTGTCCCGACATTTCCCGATCGGGACATTTGATTTTAGGGTTAAAAATCGAGACGTGCCGCCAAAATCGGGGCACCTGACAAAGCTGGTAGAGGCATACTAGGCGCCCTCTGCCTATAACAATTTAAAACATTCTGAGTTTAGCACATTCAACCTAACAAATTCTTCAGCTTTATAATATTAGCATTTAGGATAAAAACAATTTTTACATTGCCTGTCATATTATATTTTACAGAAAAAATTGGGGCGTACTGACAATTTGATAAATCAGCTTTCGAGTCTACTGCTACATACAAAATATATGAATATTAAAACTAAACTATCACAATTGTTAACAACCACTAACAAATTTTATATATTTCTTGTTACTAGATTATTGTTATTACTGACTTTTAGTTAGATTATATTTGTATTTTTTAATTAATAATGGTTTACATCCATGGCCTTCCGTAATATTAATTTTATTTGCATGTACGTACGTAAGACACTCTCTTTCCGACTTTCACAACAAAAAACGGAGTATTTTAACACTAGACTACCCGGAGGATCTTTTTTTATTTCCCTTGCTCTGCCATATGACGCACAGCATTTAATTCCACCACT
The DNA here is from genome assembly GCA_018247715.1 of Heliconius burneyi. Taxonomy (NCBI): domain Eukaryota; kingdom Metazoa; phylum Arthropoda; class Insecta; order Lepidoptera; family Nymphalidae; genus Heliconius; species Heliconius burneyi. The sequence goes on from DWGR01000784.1 coordinate 13,394, forward strand.
CAAAATTCAAAGTTTAAGTTGTTTTATAAATATGGACCTGTGTCATTAGGTTCTCTCTGCCTCCTATCTACGCGGGAAATCATAAAACTCGTAAATATTGGTTGATTATTAACAATAATCTAACAACATGTTATTTGTAATTCTGTAACACTCATTATCTCCTAATATTCATATACTGCTTCTACCTAATATTCATTTACACATCAGAGTTAGGCCATTTAAATATATATTTGAATGTTTGCCCATTACCTATTTTGTATTTTTAAATTCGTCATTAAATAATTTGGGAATTTTTCTGTTTTGAAAATTCATTATAAAACTCAACAAACATTCCAATATTTTCTCAATTTAAATAAAAAAGGAATAAGCATGTGGAATGTTGCCTTTTCTGTATAATAACAACTTTGTGATCTTTTTATCTTTTTTTTAATTTGTACTAGTTCATATTGTACATTAATACTTCTTACTCTGATTTCTTCTTTCCTTGACAATTGTATGTCAAATTTAATGATCATATAGATCAATCTGAATAAGAGGTAAGTTTTCTAATTATTTTCGTTTTTCTCAACTATCGCCAGCTCATCATCTTCACCCGACGTGTTAGTTTTGGCGTCACAGTGAGCTAAATTAGCTTCTGATGATCCATTGCTCGACTCGTGGGACCTTGGACTTATACTGGTTTTCCTAACGTATAATACGTTTGAGTCTAACCTATTGTGATCATTGAATGGCACGCCGTACGCACTACCATCAGATATTCTATTTAATTTGTGAATTTGCTCCCTCAACTCGCAAACTTGACCATACAATTTCTTATTCTCTCGCAAAATGGCGATATTTTCTGTCTCCAATAGCTCCCTTTTACTCCACTGTATATTATTCTCAGATTTCAGTCGTTCTATCTCCATCTTGTTTTCTGCTATCTTCTCTTCTAGAACCTGTTTTGCTGCTATTTCATCTTGCAGTTCATTTTGTAACCGCTCAACTTCGCTGTGACTAGAATCGGAACCCATTGTCCTGTCATTATGTGTATCCAACTTTGTATTATGAATGTATGTTTTTAACGACTCTATCTGTGACAGTAAGAAGGCCTCCCTATCTTTTTCTCTTTGTAGAATTTTGCAAGACTCATCTAATTGTAACCGTAGTTCAGTTATTTCATTGGCTTTTGCATTATCTATATTGGAAAGTTTGTGAGAATCAAGTGATGCCCTTTGCCGCATTGATGGTTCATTTGAAGCTATATATCCGATATTTTTCCTTCTTAACTCAACTCCATCGTCAGCTGTAATATTACCAGACACGATTCTACTTTCACCTATACTTAGCAGTTTCTCATTATCTTTTTTCAGTTCTATAACTTGTTGTTCAAAATCACATTTTTCGGTTCTCAAAGTGGCTAACTCTTTAGAAAGTATATCAACTTTATTTTTAAACTGCTTGGCCTCTTCCCTAGCTTTGTTACGTTCATTACGTACCTTGCTCCACTTCTCTCTCCAGTTTGCAGTACAGTCTGACCACCACCGCATAGTCTTTTCCATCTGTGTCGCCCGAGCTCGGGCTTCGTCCAGTTCTCTTTGATAAAGAGCTTCTTTTGCCTCCCAGTCAGTGTTGGTGTACCGCATTGATGTTGCATCATGGTCACGACTGCGGCGGTGACTGCCTCCATGAGAGCTTTGGGCCATTGTTTTTTTTTCCACCAACTGAAAGTTTAAACTTTCTTAGCTTTCGAAAATGTTATTAAAATAAAAGTATATAGTTTTACATTCAAGTGGGTCAGCATGTGACTATTAGCACAATGGTGGTGGGAGAGATTCCCATTCAGGGCAATGAATTATTTATTATTTTTATTAACTCTGAATAAAATGTACCACTACTAGGTACCCCACTATATTGAGGAATCTACCTTTAATCTAATATGCTAAATAATTATTTTAGCTAAACTAAAGTCCTAACATTCAACAATTAGTAATATAACTGATATGAATATTATAATTTGTTTATAAATATTGATATCTAAATGTTTCTAGCATTATGGCCAGTTGTCCCCCTCAACCTCCAGCACCTTGCCCTCAAATATGTCCACCACCACCTCCTCCGCCACCTTGCATTGCAAAACCCGTAATGAAAGGACTTCATTGGAGTCAGACAAAGAAAGTTATAGCACAGGCTATAATAGTGTCAATTTTAGCTGGGGCTTGTGTATACTTTTTTATCGGAGCCCCAAGGAAAGCCAAGTATAAGGAATATTATGCGTATGTTCACATGTTAATATTATGCAATTAGTAGAAAATATTATTTACTTTGTCAATCCAGTATTTTTTGGGCTTATTGGAAATAAATATTTTATTTTTATTATATCACATAGTATAAAATTATTTTTATTAAAATATCTCACTTAAATTTCTCTTATTATAATTGTTTATTATACATTATTTTTATCTAATAGTCAATAAGTTTACTCTAATTTTAGGAGCAATTTTCAACTAATCGCTATTTCTATAATGTTTCAAGTAATGTGACGAGTTCTTACACACATCACGGTTTTTATGATTTTGTCACACAAGTTTATTATTTTAACGAATTTAAAGAAAAATTACCAAGTTTTAGTTCTTTTATTTTTTAGAAGGTTCTACAGACATAATTATAAATAAACAAAGGAATATTCTTTTAATATTTGTTTACATTAATTCGGCAGTGCTCTCACATAAACATTTTGTCACTCACCCGTAATCCTGTAGTATAGCTTTTATTGCATTATCTAAGTGCTTTGCGATTTCAATTACTATATATTTATTTATCACAATATTTTTCCATTGTAGTGTTTTTTATAAATAAAATTATTTCATGATTATTGAACTTATTAAATTGTAAAATTATTAGATGCTTGCTTAATACTTATGCTTCTTGCCTGACACTGTGTATTGATATTTTGAATCGAGTAACCATAAAAGTTAACCATCGATATTATACATTATTAATAATATAATTGATGTCTTTTTTTTTAAATAGAAAAGATGATGATAAAGCTGAAAAGATATCAAATAATTATGGTGAAAGGGCTGAAAAGACAAGCTGCTAGTGCAGTGCACATAAAATAATTTAGAAAGTTATTATACGGAAACGTAATTTAAGTATCTTTATTATCTGTTGTTTGACAACCACAGATATAAAACTTCTTTCATTATTAAATTGATATTAGAGATTTAATACCGTTCTCGAAGAAGAGATATAACATTATATTTTTCTAAAAAGTAAACTAAATTCAAAAAATTCTTAATTATAATTATGATATTATCAATATGTAATTATAAAAAATATGTAATTTTTTATCTTATTAATAAAATAATTTTACAGGAGAGGAGAATTTGAAGATTGGGCAGACGAAATGGCCAGAAAAGGCTTATTTCAATCGGTACCTAAGGAGTCCCTAAAACATAAATAATTTCTACATCTTATGTAATAAAAAATGTCATGAGATGTGATGTGTAATTTTATTGTTTAATACGTATTTATCAAAATACGTTATATTTAAAAAAAAACTTTGTACCATACATTAAATCTATATTTTTAAATAATTGTAGAAAACATAGGCAAAAAGTTATGTTATAATTTTTATTCTATACCCAAAATTGACATTTTAATTTCTTAATTAATTTTATATCAACAGGAAGTGATTCGTGTCCTCACGTTTCATGGCGGCAGCCAATTAAAATCCTCTATAAAATTATATAAAAACATGGAGATTACATTGTCCGCCAATCAGAAAAGCCCTGCAGTGGAGCATGAAAGCTTAAATGTACAACTTTGTAGGGAAGTTACTAACTAAACTTTATATATTTTATAGAGAAAATAATAATCGTAAAAAAAATACACATATTTAATTTATAACATTTTATGAAATTGTACACATATTATATTTATTATTGATTAAAATACACAATTTCTTTAAATATATTTTTTTGATCATAGGACTTCGTGTAAAGCTACGTCACGTATGTTTGTCTACTTCGAGTCAATGCGCATGTCAAGTTGAAAATTGCAAATGGCGTCCGTTGTTATTGTTCGTACCGAATAACTATTTGTAAAATATATACTTATCTTTTTAGCGATTTTTCTAATGGACTGTTAAATTGATGCGATGCTATAACTTCTTATTATTCGGCGCGACATGTTTTATGTACGTTATTATGTGTTTTAAGTGTTTTTTTCAAAATCTATGTGTGTCATGCAAATGGGGTAAGCTGGAATTATCGGATGTCGCTTAGGTTGTTTTGGATAGTTTCAATGAGAAAATGGAGTGAAGTTCTGTGATCTAAAGTGTGAAAATGAAGCCTGCATAAAGTTAATTAATGATCGTGTTGAGTTTAGAGGGAAACGTGAGACGGGAACGAGTGTAATTTACTAATGTTCCATGCCGTGACTGCACTCCCCGTACATTTCAAAATGGCTGCTGCTCTTCACGATATATGAGCTTTGCGTCACTGAAACATAAATCAGTGATTTTGATTCGGGAAGAAATTTGCGTGTCGCTAGTCGGGTGATCCCATGTGAAAAGTCGTAATTAACGAACGGACAGTGCCCCGGGAGAACCTGGGGCGGGACAATAGTGGCGTATCATATGTTTTGGCAGTAGTGGACATTGAGTGACCATAGGACCGATATTGCCTTGCGTCCGAGCCCGATTGTAATGTTGCGCTTGATTTTACAGGATGATTTGGGACACGAGACAATAGAACTAGTGTGTTATTGAGCGGAATGTGACATTGTATGATAGGTAAGTTGATATATTTACGTTTATTTACATTCTGTGTGTTGCGAACAAAATGGGCACATTGGGGGTGACAGGAGGTCGGCCGGCGGCGGCGGACGTGCCCCGTGCCGTAATACATACGACCGCCTCGTATAAGTCGTGAAAATACTAAAATACGTAGTGAAAACGTTGTATAACACGTAACTATGTTTTGCCGACCTTGCTGGTCAATAAGGGACTGTTCCATGCATCAAACTTCTAGTGCGCCTAATTAAAGCTCCCTACGCAACTAACCCCCATTAATTAACTTTTTTACCTGTATATCGGAAAATGTTATTATTATCAGTCTTATTGGCATGGCAGTGTTTGTCAATAGAAGGTACTATGAACCTAAAGCTAGGTTATACTGGGCAACTTATTTGCATAATTGTTCATATGTTATTCATATGATTATCTTTTATCTGTGTCATTCATTCACATATTTATTATTTACAATGTTGAATGTAATTGACAATAAATAATACTCATAGAAACTGTTAACCTAAATAAATATTTGATATTAAGTTATTCTATAGCATGAAATAATAATTACAATATTACCTATATGATTTTTTCGACATACTTTTAAATATTGATCATTACAAATGATAGGTTAGCAAGGTCAACCAAGGTAGAGGTTATTAAGATTTATTTTATAATGTAACTTGTAAATGACATTAACATGCAAATAGCACTAGGTTCTATGTCAATTATATTTTGTTTATAAATCCATTTTTTTATTAAATTATTTTTAAATTATCTCAAAATTTATAGCAACTAGTTTACTGTCCACATCACTTTACCTAACATGCTTTTACTTTTATCGAAAGATATTTTATTTTAATTATGTTGGTTTGTTTTTCTTATTTATAACTTCTAAAAATTCTAAAATGTTATAATAATATTGATTTTCTTTAAATATATAATATATACATATATCAATAACATTTATCTTGCTGAATAATTGAATAAAATAATATTTTAAACTTCACTACAACAGATATTAATCTAATTTAATTTTTTAAAAAAATGTGTAGTTATTTTAATTACTGTCTTACATATATTTATTATTAAAATTTTTTTTTGAAAAATTGTTCTTATATAGATAATTTTTTTGTTCAAGTTTATTACAATAACTAGTGGAAATATAGATATCATGGAAATATAGACACTTGAATAGTATGAATAATAGGTTTGGGTTGCCTAATTAATTATTAGAAAAG
>DWGR01000785.1:0-19406 GCA_018247715.1 Heliconius burneyi
CGAAGCTGTGGTTGATACTTTCTTCGCAGTTTTCTGGGACAACACACACATAATATTCTGAGAAATGCCCTGAAACAATAAAAACACTGAATAAAATATTAGATTTAAAATTAAAAAAATGGTAGGTACTTTTTTCGGCCGTTGTGGCGCAGCGGCACATGGGTGTGACTGCAACGTGACGGTTCCGTGTGGTAATATTTATTTACATTTATATTTCCATTTCTTCGCTCTGGTGTCGAGGCGAAGGTGCGGCATTGAGTTCTGCCACTCAACACGCAATGCCTCCAGAATTCGCCAGTAAGTGGGGAACGGAGTGTCTTAACACTAGGTACCCTTTGCCTACCCTGCTGTGTGCGGGATACTGCGTGAATCTGTTTTTTTTTTATCATAATAGCTATAAAGCCAGTCGTGGCGCAGGTGCATAAAATGTGACTGTGAACGCGACCAGTTGTCGGTTCGATCCCAACTTGAGGAAGTGAAGTATTTATTTATATTTTCATTTCTTCTTTCTCTGGTGTTGAGGCAAAGCGCGGTGTTGAGTTGCTGATAATGATAATAAAATACTAACAAAAAAACAACACTTAAAAGAGATGCTTAAAAGATATGCTTATAAAAAACTTCCAACGTTCGTTCAAAATTATCATCAAGTACAAAATGGAAGTAGGGTCGAGAGGCAACGACTCCATTAACATTGTAATTCGCCCTCGTTTCAATGGCGAAGGGAAATTCGATTATTCCTTAATTTTGTGGTTCTAAGAGATTCAGAAATAAAACAGGCATCTTCGGATTGAAAATCAATTATTCCTTTTGTTTACAAACATAAGTTGTTAATATTCATATTTTTATGAATTTTGTGTCTTCGTAATATTGCTCTATAAGCTTATTTCAATATATGTATCTACGTTAAAGATCATTCTACTTATAAGTAGAAAGTGCCATATATGGCACTTTTCAGCTTCACGCTGTATCCCGCACACACGTTAAGCAGAAGGAACTTTGCGCTACGACATTGCGTGTCAAGTCGTGGGATTCAACGTACCTTGTTTAAATAAACTCTTTACTTGATTATTACTCCTTTTTAGGCTAAATTGGATGTATTATTTTAGTCCTCACATATCAGGAAAGATATCTGGAAACCTATTGTTAAAATATTCCGTTACTATTAAAACACTTCTATATCTCACTTTCCGCTGAAATCCACAGACATTTGATGTTTAGTGACGGAATTCAACGCCGCACTTCATCTTGTTACCAGACTGATAACCTATCTGGTGTTAATAGTAAGTATAGGTATACTTACCATTAATACGTTTTATATTCAATCCAAAGACATTTAAGGAATACTAATTTTAATCCCCAGCTCGCTTTAAACTTTACCAACCCCAGAACTCAACTCATTAGTAACTTCTCATGAATTCTCAATTAACTTCGTTTTAACGAATAATAGTGAAATAAATTCAAATCTAAAACAATTCTAAAACTAATTTTAGTGATTTTTGATCTTATTAGAAACTTGAATCCTTTTCACTTATCTCTGAAATTGACAGCCTACAGTAACTTCTTTGATTGTTTACCATCTTAATTAAGAATCTATTTTACAATATAATAAAAAATTGTTAAAAATTTGAACGTAATATAATATAAATGTTACCTTTTATGTGGGCATGTTGACTTATAAAGTAAAATTATCAATAATTTAAGCGTCACTCTCTCGCACAAAATAGGGTAGGTAGAGGGATCCTACTGTGGCCCAAATCAGCTCCACGCTTTGATTCAGCAACAGATTGAAGAAAATTTAAATATTGTATATTTCATTTCCCCAAGTAATAATCGAACAGACAACCTTTCATTACATTCACACTTTGTGTCACTGCGCCACGACTGGCCTCAAAGAATTATTTAGCTGGCGTTCACAATAAAACCATTAATTACCATAAATTGGAGCTGTGTCCGGTAGCTGGCTTAGAGGCAGCCTGAAACAACAGCACGCCAGTCCACAGCTCGATTTTAATCAACTTGCGTTGTCATGTAAATATTTCTACGATAGTTTATATATTGTACGATCGACAGTGGTAGTTTACTTTGGATAGACGAACGGGACTGCAGTAAAAATGTCAGTGTAGATATGTAGAAGGGAACATTTTTGTTCAGTCATATAATAGTAATAACTAAAAATAATCTTTATATTAGTAAAAATATTATATAAGTGGTTTTAAGTTAAAGTATTTTTCATAATAGAAATTGCGGTGTTAACTTCCATCGCCCAATGTCTCTAGGGTCGAAAGTTGGGATCGAAACAATAACAGTTATATACAGATATATCTTTTTATTTCACATATTTCAAACAGCATGAAGGCAGAGGGAACCTGGGAAACACTAGGTTTCCACTCCGTTTCCATTAAAATTTCCAATCTCACTTTCCGTCAAATTCTTGATTCAAACGGAACTCAACGCCTTTATCTCGTTATCAGAGCGAAGAATTGAATATATTAAATATTTCATGTGGGAATTGAACTCACAACCCTCGTCGTACACTTGTGCCCTCGCCCCACTACGGCCTCACATATGAGTGTAAATATAAAAACAATATTTATTAATATTCATAACATTCATATTATTGTATCAATATGTAGATGTCGCTACACGTAAAATCTATGCATGTTCAATTTACTTGAATATCTTGTAGGGTTCTCTGCTGGACTGAGCCTAAGAAAAATTATTTAAGCATCATCTCTTCGTCTCATATATTGAAAAGTACGACCTATAATGTAAAAAAATCTGAGTATGCTAATTGCAATCGATCGTACTTCTTGAAGTATTATGACTTGAATTATAATATAAATATTACTTTTTTCTTGTTTCCGCTTCTTTTAGGGGAGCAGCATATAGAATTAAATAGAAAAACCCATACCAAAAGAAATCAATAGTAGAGACGTAGGATTTTTTTTCGTAAACGTAAAAACTAACTTCTACAAAAATACTATTAAACGTTGCCGATCTGCCACTTGCATTCTTAAAAAACGAGTTTCAATTCTCACTCGGGGGAAAATATTGCAATGCAACACGCGATACCTCGAGAATTGGGCGAAAGTGGGGAAATGACTTAATAGCAACGGAGTATTAGAGCACTAGGTTCCCAGGTTCACACTATCTACCTTGCTATGTTCGTACGGTATACTGTAGCTAAACAAACAGCCATCATTACAAAATGAAAATAGAATTTGTAAATAATATTATGAATATTATCAAGACAATTATCGAGATCTTGTGATCAAAAGCGGAATATTTAATTACCGTATTGCAGGGCTTGCCAAGTCACATGCCTTTTACAGCTGTAAAGAAAGTAAATAATAAATTTCAATAGAAATTTTATAGACACACAAACATGTTAAAACTTCACACAGAACATGATAAATATATATGAATTTATATTTTCACCACAAGAAGACAAACTGTTAGTCTAATGACAACTCATTCGGATTTCTCTTTAAGTACTCAAATATACTCGTATTAGTTTCACTTAGGAGCACCTAGTCAAGATACTCTATTTAACACTTTCTGCCGATTTTTTTAGTAACTGTGTGGTAGGTGGCGTTACTCTAGCCCTCGCTTTGTCTACTACAGCAGGAAGTCGATCCAAAACCATCACGTTTATAGCTATAGAGCTTATAGTAGAATATGATGATGTAAATTTAATTTTTTCCATCGACTAACAAACAATAGATGCTATTGTCATGTGTCATTAGCAAGAGGCAGGCAGAGTGGAATGGAGCTTAAAGTACTTAAGTTTAAGTTGCATTGATAATTGAACAAGTAGTTTTTACTGCTACTGTGACTAGCAGTAGAAAATAATTGCCAGTCGTAGCGTAGGGGCATCAAATGTGTGACTGTAAAGACGAGTGGTTGTGGGTTCGATCCCCACTAGAGGAATGAAATATTTATTCAAATTTATATTTTCATTTATTCGCTCTGGTGTTTAGGGAAAAAGGGAGGCGTTGAATGCTGCCACTCATCATTCATCAAGAATTCGCCTTCAGAATTCGGCGGAAAATAGGGAACAGAGTGTAGATTCCCTCTGCCTATCCTGCTGTGTGCTGGATACAGCGTGAAGTTTATTTTTTACTGTGAATAATATACATACATAGAGACGATATATTCTGTGTTTTATAAACCATTCTAATGCTTTAAATGACACGGGACCAGGGAAGGGAATGTTTGGATAATCCCGGATTTCGAAGAGACTTGATCTTATCTAGTGTTCATTAATTTCTCGAGGATCTCGAGGTCTAGCCTGACGCCCATCAACGATTTAATTAGTTCTTCCAATTAACTCTAGACGTTGTCGTGGATGTGAGTAGACACTTTACTAATATTTTTGATTTATATATTTTTTTCATGAGATTAATATACTTGGAGTGTTCGAGTCTAACTTCCTACTATTTTACAGATTTACATATTTTAGTAACAGCTACTTAATATAATATAGTTTTTGTTTCTTCGCTTTGTCTTTGCTCAATCTTAAATATACCTTCAAAATATATATTTACCGAAGAAAAATATAGAATTATTGATAAAATCATAAAATATTGTTTTCTACTGATTTCAGAAGAATTAGGCATTTTTTTGCTTTTTTTTATATTTGACATTTTCTCTTTTTTAATAGGTAGAATAATGATAGCACATGATTTTGAGTTTGCTTTAACAGTATAGATTATACAATATTAGTCAGTGTCGGCATGCATACACTCGACTTTTTGTCGGGTTATCTGTATATCCCGTTCTGAGGCGTTCAGAAAAAAGCATATACAGTTTTTCTACCTCTTTCCCCTTCTACGTGCATTTATTGTGTTTTTTCGTGAGAATGGATGTCTTTGTAGATTTTGTGTATGTGAGCTAGAAGATGGGTCATGAGTGTCCACTGCATGTGATGTTTGTAGTGTGCCTGGTGCGTCTGATGTGGATTGTGGTGAGATGGGTGTATTATTCATAGACACAGTGTCTCCCATTACCTTACTGAGAATGGTTGTTATATGAAAGGCTGCTTGTTAAAATATACAATTATTATATTTATCTTATAATATATATTTTTTATTATATAATATAAAACAGCTTAGAATTTACTGTTTCACCAAATTTTACTAGATCGGACGTATTTGTGGAGTAAATGTTTCATAAATTTAAAAGTATCTAACGAAATATATATGTAAGAAGAAAACGAGTTCGACTTTTATAGCCGTTATTGGATGGGCTGAAAAAAGTGAAAACCTGTTAGCTACTGCGTTCTGGCTTCTGGTTAAGTTAGTTAGTTTAATCTTATTCGTATAGCAAGTTTACATATATGCAAAAATTTTTATTGTAATATTGTAATTAACCTATGACCTTTAATTTTGTATTGTATGCGTATCTTGCAAAAGGTTGCGGTGTAGATAATGAAAAAGAAAAAGTAACTAGTCACGTTGGGGCTAAGTAGGTAAAGTAAAAAAGAATAAGTTTCAACTTCTGCTTTAAAGCCACTCATTAGAAAGATTTCGATAGATTTAGAACAGTTTTTTGCGGTTTCAGTGTAAGTAGGTATACTTGATGGTAATATATATGACCGAAATTTGACTTCGAAATTATCGAAATCCATGCAGAGATGCCCTATTAGTCCATTTAGGTGTTAAAAGTTTGCACAAAGCTGCGACAATGATCATCCGAATACTGAATCAGGTCGCAAGATCGCAAGATCGTACATCATTCGGTAAGACAGGGACATATAATATCTCCGAAACTGTTTACTAATGCTCTGGAGGGTATCTTTAAGACGCATGACTGGTAATGTCGATATAATCAAAAAAGTTCAAAATTTGTGACATTTACGATTTGCCATCGATGTTGTCATTATGACGAAAACTCGGCAAGGTTTGAAAGAAATACATAATATTGCGTCTTAGAATCAATCTTGACAAAACAAAAGTTAAAGAATGTCATGTATCCAATGGTCGCATGTGGCTAGTGCCACTCAAAATTCACACTCTAAAAAACTTGATTTGCACGATTTTGAGAAAGGAGAGCACAAAAGAATAGGCCTCGTCTGGGCGGCATTTTCGAAGTTACGTTACATTTTGAGTTGTCTTTTCCATAGTACTTAAAGATTATGGTCTTTAATTAGTGTATTTTTCTCTCGGGCCTACTTGTGATAATCTACGGAGTCGAAACATAAACACTCATCTTTGGGCTGGTCCACAAAGTACAAGTCACCTAGGAAGCGATAAAACGCGCAATTTTTGAGTTTCTAATCACTCTCATATCATTCTCACCATTCATGTCTCCAGTCGATGGAGTCAACGCGTGTTAGAGTGGAGACCGAGTCAGGCAGGAAATAAGCTTCTGTTACATCTCATCAAGCCTCATGAGCGCTGATGTGGTCTACGGTGATGTACGCTTGCCTATTAAGTACCTATTTACTCTACTTTTGAAGACCCCCACAATGTATGACATAGGAAATACATGCCAGCAATGGACCTTTACAGAAGCTGGCTAGACATGGATCATTGGGTCACGACGAGAGACGACAGACGTACGGCCTATGTTCAGTTATGGTCGGACTACTTGATAGATGGACAAAAGGAATACTATAAATAATTTATTTCAATTTTACCGTAATGTCTCAAAACAACTTTGTTATATTATTTTAACAAAAATGTGCTCTTTACCTGACACCTTTGACAAACAATGAATATTCATGTCGTGCACATGTGATGAGGAATAAATTAACTTTGTTACAGCACTATTCTGGAAACAAAACTTTGTAATATAAACTTAAGACTGGTGGAACTTGTCGCTTCCGGCGACCAAGTTCACCTGACGGATATAAATGTATTGGCATAGCGCAATTTGATTATTTTAAATATATGTATTATCTTAAGACACATTTTGAGCGTATTAGAGAATGTATAAGCTATGGACGAAATGATTATAATATATGACTACTAGCGGATATATTCGAATATTTAATAAATATATTTATGAAATTATTTTTAGGTTGGGGGTTGGTTCTAATGAGCCATGAAACATGTGATTAATGTAATTAAGAAGAATTAATTAAGAGTAAGAATTTCAAATTTTATAAAAAGATTTTTCCATAAAAACTTTCAAGCCCTATTTCACCATTCAAAATCCCTTCTCAGACGCCTTCTTCCTATCAGCAGTTACGGCTGTGCGTGCGTCTATACCTCAGTCAGTGGAAACATCTCCTCTCCGGTTCGACTCGGACAAATATTAAAAGCACAACTGTCATGTGTAGACTTTAAAATAAAAACATGGCATCACTAAACAATTTAAACTTAAATATTGCGATACGATTATTTTAATATGTTTTAATATGACTCGAATGTTTAAATGTGCCTCTTGTTACTTATATTGAAATTCCTTATCTTTATTAATAGCTAACACTGACTTTCACTTCATAGCATGGTAGAATAGCTAGAATAAGTAGAAACAAATGTCTAGTAAAATTTCGGTATCTAAAGTTGAGTAAGATGATCTAAACAAAATGAAATACCGCCCAACAGTTCTTCAAGTTATATGCATGCAAAGTTATTGTATTAGTCAAGTTAAAGTCAGAATATATAGAATATTAAACAATATAACTAAAACACTTTACAGAAAACTAGAATAATATGAAAATTCCCAACGAGCTTCATGTTGAACTAACCGCTGAGATATAAAATACTGCTGAAAGTAATAAAATATTTCAGATTGCCCCTCAGCTACTATATAATGGGAAGTTTAAAGTGGTTGGTTGGAACTATTATTATTTTTTCATATATGTACGTGATATTTATGAAATATTTTTGTTTTTTATTTAAAACCTAACGGACGCGCGCAGTTTCGCCTGCTTATTTGCACCCTTAGGGGTGAATTCTAATAAACCATGAAATACGTGTTCAATTTTAAGAGTCTAAATTTCAAATTTTATAAAGACCGGTGGCTAATTAAAGTTTTATCTATACAAGCTCTCAACCCCTTATTTGCACCCTTAGGGGGTGAATTCTAAAAAACCACGATACATGTATTCAATGAGATGATTTTAAGAGACTAAATTTAAAAATTGGTGCTTATTTAAAAAAAACCATACAACCCCCTCAACTTCCAATCCCTATTTTATTCCTTCAGGGTTATAATTTTTCAAAATCCCTTCTTAGTGGATGTCCAGATTACGGAAATAAACATCTGTCCAAATTTCACGTTTCTACGCACAGCGATTGTTGCTGTACGTGCGTCTTACTCAGTCAGTGGGAACATGTCCTTTTATATATGTAGCTTATGGGCACTCGTATATTTATAATATGGATTTTCTTTTGTTTTTCTGTTGTCTATAAGCTTAACATATTAAATTCAAATAATGGTTTCGAAATAACTAGGTATTTAAGATAAGTAGATATGGAATATGCTTCTTAAAATAAACGCGGTAGTTGTGTGTGTCTTTAGTATTTGTAATGGTTGAATGAAAGCAATAATTGACTCAAAGTTATTTTCCATATTCACGCTGTATCCTCCATATAAAAGGGTAGGTACAAGGAACTTCATGTTGAGACGTTGTTGAGAGGCCGGGTTCAACGCCATGCTCTTATGCTTTGTTACCCAGAGCAAATAAATTAAAATATTAAATATATCAATTTTTAAAGCTAGAAAAATGTTTACGCAGACAAAGATGCGAGCAACGACTAGTTATAAATAAAATTCTACATATTGGCAATATTTACATCTAAAATATATTTATATTACTTCCTTATATTATAGAAATAAATCGATTTGAACGAACTACTAGATGAATCTACATCAATCAGTCACATAATATCTTCTTGTCTTCAAAGTATAATTATAACAGTAAATAAGATTGATTTGATATCATCCAAAGTTATACTATAATATTCAGCCCAAAAAAACAAAAACTAATAAGTTAGATTATGAAAAAAGTTTGTATATTAATAATAATTTTATTATTCGATACATTCTAGTTTCTGTTTACCTGTATCTGTTCATATTCAATTATGCTTAATCACAAGAATAGAAGATTGAAAACTGATCTAAAAATAAAACAAAAATGTTTAATATCATACACAGTGAGATGATGCAAAAAGTTTTTTTTACTAATAATAATATTAAATCAGCTTCACGCTGTATCCCGCACACGGCAGTGTAGCCAGAGGGAGCCTAGTGTTAAAACATTCCGTTCCCCTCTTTCTGCCGAATGCTGGAGGCATTGCATGTTGAACGCCGCGCTTTTCCTCAACATCAGAGCGAAGATATGGAAATATAAATTTGAATAAATAAATCACCGAACCCACAACCAGTCCACCTGCAGCCAATATATAATACTATTAAATCTTCTGATGCTAGATTGATAGATGCGAGATTCTTATAGCATCTTACCAAGAATGATTAATAGTATGAAGTTGATGACTCTGTCAAAACGTTTTTCCAGGTATGGCTCTGTGAGTGGCATTATGGTAATGAGGATTTTTTCATTAATCAAGAAATAATTAATTGCTCTGAATTCTAATCTAAATGAACTTGAAATCATTTCAATTTCTATAAATGACATTAATTTAGTTAGAGGTCCTCGAGGCGACGTGGTACAGTGGTGGCTGTAAACGCGATGGTGGTGGATTCGATCCCCAACTAGAGGTAGAAATTATTTGCTAGCTTCTATAATACATTTACACAAGGTTCTTTCCGCGTATCCCTACTATTTGTATGATATCTACAGTATGATTTTTTTTATCGAAGTGACTTTATTGCCTGTTGACCTGGACTGGTCTGGACAGCGTCATCGGGCGGGGAGGGACGAGAGTAGCTTGCCCCTGAAAAGAAAGAAGGTTGGCGATCGCAAGGGAAGCCTACACTATGAAGGTGAATTATACAGTTACATTTACGTAATAGTTTTGTTTCTTTCAGACATACAATATAGTTTATTGATATATTCACTGTGCACTACAAAAAAACACTCATAGTGTTTTTTTTTGTCATAAAGTACTTGTAATTACGTCATAATATCGTAGTTGGCACATGTTCTAACATTTGTGCGCGGTAATTTCATAATACAGTTCTCTCAGATAGTTATCTAAAACAAAAATATTTTGTTATATATTGGTTTCAGCTGCCTAATTCACAATGGCTGGCAAAGAAAATTTTTTTTTCAGCTTCATGCTACATCACGCATTAAGCACGGTAACCTAGTTAGTGTCTTTGAATTGCGAATGTTTTAAGAGAAAAATTCTATAGAAAATAATACATTGCTTTTCAAGCAAAAATATACAAATTTATATCACTTTTTTAGGACGTATATGTTTTAGATACTGAAAAAAAATTATAAACAAAAAAATGTAGTGGAAAACATGAAATTGGGGCAAGTCGTGACGTAGGAGCTCAAACATTCACACACACTTGAGAAAATGTAATATTTAATATTGTCATTTCACTCTGGTCTTGAGACAAAATGTGACGTTGAGTTCCGCTACTCACCACGCAACACCTCTAGAATCCGGTAAAAAGTGGGAAGCGGAGTGTCTTAACACTAGCCTCCCTCTGCGTACTCTTCTACAGCATGAAACTGAGAAAAAATAATGAAACCTTCGTATAATACCTCAATTATATTACATATGGTATATATGTTTAACCAGTAACTTTCATTACAAACTGTCAAAATTATTATGAAATGTAGTGTTCGCTGTATTTACAATGAAAACGTCTGTAAATTAGAATAACATTTGAAATTCATGCTGAAATTCGATATTCAGCGTTAGTTGTTCGATCAGTTCGCCATATAACGTTATAGCGGCTTATTCGATCGTGGGCGTGACGACGGAGATGTTACGCGAGTAATTAATTCAGTTGAACGATTTCATTTATCTCCTATATCCTGTATGTAGATCACACTTTGCCTTTTTAGTGTGATAATTTTAGAAGCTTGTATATTGATAGAGAAAAAATGAGTACATACCGATTATAGAAGCCATCACACCACTAAGCAGCAATTCTCGTCTCGTATAAAAACTTAATCACAAGAAATAAGACGTATTTAGCGTGAAATAGAATGTGTTTGACTCAGAGCGATTGTTGTAGCGATGCCTTAATTTACCTCAAGGGAATAAAACATCCCTTGAGTGAAAAAGGAGGGCTACAACTGCTGGTTCTTTAACTAGGCCAAAGAAATAAAAGCTAGAACTTTTTCTTATCTATGAATACTAATGAAAACGTTTTCAATTAAGCTCTACTATCAGACATAGTTAAGACACTCCTTTCCCTACTTTTCACCAAATTCTTCATTCGTAAACTCTTTGCCTCTACACCAGAGTGAAAAAATAAAATATTAAATATTATATTGAGGCCCTTGTGGCGCAGCAGCACAAGGTTGTGACTGTGACACGACGGTTGTGGGTTCGATTACCGCTTGAGGGAGTGAAATATTTATTTACGTTTATATTTCCATTTCTTCGCTCTGGTTTCGAGGCAGCGCAGTGTTGAGTCCTGTCACTCATCACGCATTGCCACCAGAATTCCGCAGGAAGTGGGGAACGGAGTATCTTAACACTAGGCTCCCTCTGCCTACCCTGTTGAGTGCGGGATACAGCTGAAGCTGATTTATTTTTATTTTTAAATATTATATTTCTCGAGTAACTTACAACCTGTCGCGTTTACAGT
Source organism: Heliconius burneyi (assembly GCA_018247715.1). NCBI lineage: Eukaryota > Metazoa > Arthropoda > Insecta > Lepidoptera > Nymphalidae > Heliconius > Heliconius burneyi. Next base: position 11,689 of record DWGR01000785.1, read on the forward strand.
CACATGCTTGTGCCCGTGGGTCACAACTGGCCATAGAGGCCAAACACATTTATACATGAATACTAAAAAGCACTCAAATGAATTGTTTAATATTTTTCATTTCCTCGCTCTGGTAACAGGACAAAGCGCGGTGTTGTTTGCCTTTCATCAGGTAATGTCTCGAAAATCCAACAGAAAGCGAGGAATTACTATTTGTAACACTAGGTTCCTTCCGTCTAACCAGCCGTATGCGGGATAGAGCGTTAAGAAAACCGATCAAATGCATACCGAGAGTTTCCGTACCTATCAGGATTGTATATCAATAAAATTATAAAGTTGACAAACTTAGGTTTGCGCATATTTGGATTTATTTTGAAGGAATTGAACTACAATTGTAAATTTGTAATGATTTTCTTTTGTAAAATAAATAGGTACAAATTTTTCATATCTGGATATTTTTCTTTACTTGTACTACACGTTTTTAATTCTAGGATTCAAAACCTATAAATTCTTTTAGTGGGTGGACCTACAGTTTTTTATTTTGAAATGCGGAACCCTAAAAAATACGTATAAATGTCTATAACGGTTACTCATATGAACAAATCAGGATTCTTACCAAATTTTCCCGTCACCACTCGTTCAAAAGCCCGTACAATGACAAATAAATGTCTGTACATTAAGATAGTATTAAGGTATCATTGTCTCGATATGTGTGGGGGGAGGGGGGGTATACTGTATTTGGTCTTATCCTTTTATCTTTCCCTAACATTCCCTTACCCGTCCGTAGAATACGAATGTTCTCATCTCATCTCTCTCATCTCAGTATATCGGTGTCATTACTACAGTATTTTATTTCGTCTAGTGTAATAGACTTATAGGTTTTTGTTAACATAATTTTACTCGTGTAATATTATATATGTGATGTGTGGGTGTGTAACTTGACGGTGGTGGGTTCGATCCCCACTCGTGGGGTTGAATTATTACTTATTAATATTTTCATTTCTTCCCTCTGTCACTAAGGGCTGGCATTGAGTTGACTCGACATCCAATGCCTGAATAAGATCTTTTGAGAATTTGCCTTTGCCAAAACCATTTCAGTATTTCAGTTAGGTAGAGTATAGTAATAATATATACAACATAACGGAATTGGAACGATATATCCATTTGCAGATTACATTGTCACTATAATAAGTTTCCCCATTGGACAGTAGAGGGTACTCATAAGAAATATAGGAAACTTGGGGTAAAATATCCACACACGTGCCGACATACTAGCTATATACGGTTGATATATCGCCGGGCCGTGCGTGGTGTACCACTATTTGTGATATTGTCGGTTGACAAAAAGGCGTCCTTTCCTTGAGGCCACTCCATTAGCATGAGGAAAAGTCGCAATACGTGTTTTTTTCAGATTACAATACAAAATGTAAAACGATTTTCTTTCTTTGTTGCGAAATTTAAGGTGATTTCTTATTTGATAGTTAATTTTTATTGTATTGATAATTTATATGCGATTCTTGGGTATGGCTTATTTAGCTGTGGATAGAAAAAGGTAGACAGGAAGACTTGGAAGAATAAATTAAATGTGAGTCAGATTGACCTCACAATTTTTTATCCTCCTAATTTATGCGTTTTAAAATCATTATGGCAGACCGATAATATGTATACAGCATACTACATCTATATTTGTCTATGCCTATTTGTCATTCTATATCCTTTAAAATATGATTCTAAAAATGTTAAGTAATGAATAACATTATGGAATAACAATCTACGGCCCCATACTGTATAAGCTGTGAGTGCCCCAACAAAAAGCAATCTAAGCATGTTGCCAAATACAACAAAATTGGGAGTATGTATAAGTTCACATAGTTTGAAGTTTCTCATCCAATAAATATCCCAACCGGTGTCGCTGTAAAAGTCAATAAGGCTAACAGCATTCACCTCATGTACGAAAAAATCCATTAATAGTTTTTTCCTGACTTTGTCCATCTTATTACACATACATCTATTATAAAGCTAAAAATATTGAACGGGTAAATACGCTAATCTCAAGAACTACTGTCTTATCGAGGTAGACAGGTGGAACCTAGTGTTCAGCTCTCTGTTCGGCACTTTCCGACAAATTGTGGAGGAAATTCGTCGTCGTCGTCGTCATTGTAATTCATATTTGATGGTGATTAATAACACCCACCGTGACTTCCGTGCCAATTTTAGATCAATGGAGAAAAAAAAAAGTTAAGTTTGTCGACTTTAATAAGTTTTTCTTGCACACAACAGGGTAGGCAGACGGAACCTAGTGTTAAGAACCTCCGTTCCCCACTTTCTGCCAGAACTTTCTCGAAACTCAACGCCGCGCTTGGCCTAGACACTAGAGCGAAGAAATGGAACTGTAAACGTTAATAGTTCACTTCCTCGAGTGGGGATCGAACCCACAACCATCGCGTTACAGTCACACTCTTGTGCCGCTGCGCCACGACGGTTTCAACGATGGTAAACTGGTAAAATTAATATCAATGTAATGTGTGGATAGTATTGCACTATGATTTACGACTTAAATTCAATTATGGCAGCGTGTTACTCACGCTCGTGAATGGTACAAAACTTTTTGGTGTAAGCGCGACGTGCTCTTTTGTTAAAGGAGTTTACATTAATTACTTTTATCTTCACTTGTTTCGTTTTACTTTTTAATTAATTAGGTTTATTTACCTAAAAAAGTTGTAAGGCCTTGTCTTTTTAAGTCATTTAATGATATAGTGATAAGTTTTAGTTACGACAGTCCATGTACACATTTCCCACTCTCCGCTGAATTCTCGGTTGCGTGTTGAGTGGCGGAACTCAACGCTTGGATTTGTTTCTGTACTAAGATAAGGAAATAAAAATGGTAAATAGTTACGTAAATCAAAAAAAACATTTTCATGGATTTGCCCTGTATTTATTCCACTAAGTGGGAATCGAACCCACAACCATCACGTTTACATTCGCACTCTTGCGCCCATACGCCTCGACCGCTCGTGTTATACTTATGTTTTGAATACATTTTAATGAAGGAGGTTATCAATTCGACGGTATTTCTTTTATGTTTGTCACTTCAAAACTTTTGACTGCGTCAACCGATTTCGATTATTCTTTTTTATCTTTAATTTAATTAGTCCATTTCTAACAAAGGTATCAAAGAAAATCATATACATAAGTCTTAAATTTGCATTAAATATGTGCGCGACAAATGGACGAATAACTCAATATCCCGCCAATCGATTTTGATGATTCTTTTTTTATTGGATACATTTCAAGGGTAGTTCGATGAAAGTTTGGTTAGGTTCTGACTATGGGATGCTGATAAAATTGAAGAAGTCGTTTTTATTTTGTTAAAAAATATTTTTTTAATACATTTAAAAATATTTATTTATTAATGCGTAATCATTAATCAATTAGAACGTTTACTTTATACTGAACGTTGCAGTTTAATTAATTGTAATTAAAAAAAAAGTTGTCGAGTTCAATATTATAATTATAATAATAAAACGTAACATAACGCTACTACTTGCTTTATTCTATCCATTTTCAAGCAATTACTGTAATCATTTTTGTAAAGCCGTAGTATAAATATTTTATTCATCTCTAGATTAAGTAAAAGATAAGATAGATAATTACAAAATTTAAAGGTTTCCGGTGTAAAAATTGGTATTGAATATAAAGTGAAGACCGCATATCGAATTCTACCGCGTAATTGAATGACACGTCTATATCACTTATACGGAAATCTACAGAGTAATTCTTTTATCACAAAAATGAAATATTTCCTTGAATACTTATATCTAGAGGACATGATGGCGCAGTGGCACAATCGTGTGACTCTAACGCTGCAGTTTTGGGTTCGATTTTCACTCAGTGAAATAAATTATTGTTTCTTAATATTTTCATTCCTTCGCTTTGACACCAAAGCAAAGTTTCGCCACTCATCACTAAATGCCTTGAAAAATTCCACTTTGGGGACCCAGTAGGGATACAGCGTGAAACTGATTTAATTTTCCATATTCTTAAAAAATAATGAATATATTAAATACAACGAGTGAGGCATATTATTTGTAATACAATACATTTTTGTTTTAATTATAGAAATTTGGATATTATCAGCTTACCAACCAAGAAATATTACAGTGTTTTTTTTTACTTTTAAAATGTAAGCTTAGATTTAGGAATTGTATAAATATTACAAGTTGTGCAAAGTGCTAATAAATATTTTAAGTCATTTTGTGAATACAGTAATTGAAAATTAAATTTTATTTTAGAAAGAATTGTTTCGCGTTAAGACTCTAAATTTAATACTAGTATAGGGTTCGTCTTACTCGGGTGTAAGTTTCAAATAATGTATTATAATGAATGCACAGTCATGTTAACGAAGGCATTTACATAGCATTTGTTGTGAAACACGATATACCCATTTATAACGGCACATGGGCTCCAAATTAATAGCTATCAAACTCGTATGAAGCTTAGAAATTACCAGATTATGCCAAGTGATGTTTTCTAGCTGAGGCCGTCGTGGCGTAGGGACAGGGATGTGACTGTAATGCGGCGGTCATGGGTTCGTTCTCCGATCGAGGCAATGACTTATTATTATATTAAAAAGCACGACATTGAGCATTGAAGTAAATTTTAAAAGCATGCATTGTTAACATTTTATGACTGTCAGTAATAAGAACAGTTGGATTTACTTACTTATATTTTAGGAAACGTTATTTTAGTTGTAAATCTTGCTGCGGTCCATATTTTGAATTTTTGAAAATTCTTACAAAGAAACATTCATTGTATTTAGGTTTTCTATGACGAACAATGACGCCAGAGGCAAGTGTGTAGAACGATGCAAGCTTTAACACGTTCTTATTTGGTCGACGGCGCCGTGTGACGTCATAATGTAATCCAGCAAACTGAATTTGACGTACTTTTAGCATTGTATCATCATGAGACTTGGCAGGACCAGAATGTTGGAAATTTTCAGAGGCCAAAAGGATCTTTTCTAGTTTTTTTTTAAATATATATTTTTTTCTTTCGCGCAGCCCGTCAGCATACCATCGTGGCGTAGAGGCACAAGGTGTGACTGTAACGTGGCGGTTGTGGATTCCGTTTATATTTCAATTTCTTCGCTCTGGTGTCGAGGCAAAAGCGCGGCGTTGAGTTCTGCCATTCAACATGCAATGCCTCCAGAAATCGGCAGAATGTGGGGAACGGAGTGTGTTAACACTGGGTTCCCTTTGCCTATCCTGCTTTGTGCGTGAAATTGATTTTTTAATTTTTTTTTCTCTATATTTACTATTCTATAATTATTAATAACGAAAATGTTTAAAACTAGTTTCACGATGCAGCGTCTATTATGATTTTGTACACAAACCAATTTGAAACATTTCAATCAAACTCAAATTAAACTTTAAGAGCTACAAATACAATGTGTCTTAGGCAATTATAAAGAGTACATATTAAAAGTTCTAACAACCATGATGGTTTAAGATTTTACTTTAATGATCCAGATATACACAACATTATAAATTATTAATAATAAAATAAATTATTTCATTATAAATCATGTACGACAGAAAAAACACCTCGTAATGTTCCTTCCTCTAGAAATGAGCTGTCTTGTTTATCCACTGACGCTCGCATAGGGCTCAGCGTGCATAAGGTCTATCCCTTTTTCTTTGGGCCAATGCTCCTTGCCATGATATTGTCGTTATTGCTTAGTGATAATCAGTAAATCTGGCTACATGTCCATCCCATCGCCATTTTAGCTCCTGAGTGTCGATTTCCCAAACAATAATTTATAACTGTTGATTAACTTTAAGTTTATCTTGGGAGCAGATCTCCATTTCCATTTCTTTGAATCTCTTCAAGTCATTGAGGAGATTCAAAGAACGTATCTGGACTATCAAACAATACATAGTACTTTTGGACATGCAGCACTACGGCGCTTGTGAGACAAAAGATGGCTTATACCTTCACGTGAGATATTCGAAGAGTTCTTGTATGGAATTTAAAATCGAACTGAATGCGTCACCTAAGTAAAACAGCTGTAGATGTAAGAAATATGCGGAATATTTACCAAGTTAAGCTTTTTGATGAAACTTATAATTACCGTATATCAATATAATTATTATATATAAACTTCACATACACATGAATTGACTGTATGACTTTTTTTAAATATAATTTTTTGAATGTTTTTTTTAAAACTACAATTAGTAAGCTCTGTTTGACTGTAACTAATGGTTTTTATGAATAACTGTTTAAATTTTATAACCTTAGTATTTAAAATATCTATAAATATGGCTTCTATGCGCACGGGAGTTTACTGTGAAGATTGGCTTTGTCAGCCATCTTCAGGCTCATGAATAGAGAAATTAACTAGAGTAGAAATGTTCTCAAGTCCGAAATCAGTCGAAAGAGTCCGTATCATCATCATCTGCAACATTCGTATAAAGCCACTTGCTTTACGTATGACTGTCAGTCAATTCTGTTTATTAAATGAATAATAATGTAGTTCAAGCGGACGAAGCCGCTGGCAGGCCGCTAGTTTCATATATATTTTTTTACTTATTAAGTTTGTTTGTTAAGCTAACATGATGTGTGTATGATATGTATACGGTGAATCTAATGCTTATCAGACAACGAGGGAATACTAATGGGACCAACGTTAGTACAACCGATTTCATAGCTACGTGGATGCGGAATATGCACCTACTGTGATTGTATGTAGAAAGCATCGTTAGCATTTCCGTGCTGTCTCAGTAATGCATGGCAATAAATGATAATATATTTGCTATTATATCTTCACGCTATATCTCGCACACAGCAGGTTAGGCACAGGGAACCTAGTGTTAAGACACTCCATTCCCCACTTTCTGCCGAATTCTGGAGGCATTGTATGTTGAGTGGCAGAACTCAACGCCGTGCTTTGCCTCGACACCGGAGCGAAAAAAATGGAAATATAAACGTAAATAAGTGTTTCACTTCTTCGGGTGGATATTGAACCCACAAACGTAGCGTTACAATCATACCCTAGTGCCGCTGCGCCACAACAGCCTCATTTTAACTCAACTAGACACTATACGAGTATATTCGTATATTAGTATTAGTTGTGACTTCTGTGTGAATGAGATAAAGAAGATTGCGGAGTGAGATATGGAATAGAGTAGTCTAATATTTGCTGCTACGCCTGTATCGTATATAAAAAAAGGAAAGATATTTTTTATAAAATGTATTATTTATATTTCTGGTTTCTATTAAATTTTCTTTATTGTAATCTGAATTATTACTGGAATTTAGTACAATATTTAATATTCTTTTTAGCTTTCCCGCAGGCAGAGAGAACCTACTGTCAAGACATCCCGTTCGCCACTTTCTGCTCAATATAATTTTCTCTTTTCTCTTTAAAGCTCTTTATTGCCTTAAATGAAAATCGAACCCACAGGCGCCGCAAAATTATAATTAATATGTAATTAATTTCTCTATACTAATTAGTAAATTAAGAATCTTCATAAAATTTTGCAAAGCATACGAAATATCCATTTCATCCATTTATTTTAATATAAAATCGGTGATAAGGGTTAGCGTTTTCGTTCGACCTCGAAACACACTTTTTAATTTCAGAAGGGGACGTCAAGGAATATATAATTTTCCGTGCGACTTGCTCTGGTAATTGCCTCCTAGCTAATCGGATACTACCAGATGTAAGCGATATACTC